>SMDT01001123.1:0-111844 GCA_005392925.1 Aquilaria sinensis | reverse complement strand
TTAAATTGTTAAAAAGCCCTAAGATGGTAAAAAATGCAAGTCAAATGCAGAGGAATTTATGACTGAAGAGTTGGTGCATTGAGCAAATGGACAGGAATCATAGAGGAGCAAGTTGTATCATATGTGCTAAAAGGAGTACAAAAAACCTGTGAGCCAAAAGACAGATATCTCTTTGGGATTCCTTCTGGCCAATTCATCAACAGACCTTTCCCCAGTTTTTTTTTTAAGAGACCTTTCCTCAGTTTTTATTGAACATTATTGAATGTAACCAAATATGAACGCAAACAACATTGTTAAATGCATAATTGATAGACTTTAGCATCAGATTACGTGAGTCTGTTATGTCAAAGAAATAAATGTTTCTCAACCATATGAGACATTGAGGGAGATCCAATTTATGTGAAAGTAATGTGACCATTCCGAAATACAGGGTCATTAACCAACCTGCACTGATGCAAGATTTCCTTCAGATGCTGCAGCCTGTTTCTTAAGTGCATCCAAAGAACTGACAAGTGCCTCAATCTCAGAGTTCTTTGCTGCCAAAGCCTCAAGCATGTTTGACTCAACCCTAGTCACTTCATTTTTAGATGATGAAAATTCTTGCTGTAACTGTTTGATGCGAGCCTCATATGATTTACTCAGCTCTCTCTGTCAAGGGGACGTTTTGATTTTTTTTTTCCAAGAAAAATAAGGTATTTAATTGCATTATGAAACAAAATGGCCCTACAAAGGCATTAAATAAAAATTGTAACCTTTTTTTGGGGAGGGGGGAGGGGGGCTTTGTGGGTGCCGAGTTTATTTTATCAAAATAAGCCCACCGGCACTCTAAATTTATTTTAAAAGAAAACACAGGGTATTCACCTCTGCAATCAGAAGTTCCTCTAGCTGTGCATTCTCAGATTTATACTCTTGAAGACGAGTGGAGAGTCCAGCACAAACCTGGAAACAGTGATAGAAGCCTTAACAATTACTTGAGTCTTGACAGAACAATTTATTAACCTGGAAATGACGGGTAAATTTCCGACAATCATACTCTAGAGTAAAATATATATGGCAGAGATTGCTGCTCTCAAGCTTCTCCAGAAACTAAGCTTACTTCCTCTAAAGCAATTCCTTCCCATAGTAAGAAGAAGCAAAATCATCCCAAAATATTTATGTAACCTATTCACTATCCAAATTTTGCTGTGTCACCCAAACAGACACAGATGCATTGAACCTATGTAATGCTTACCTAATTACTATAATAAATACACATGGACAACCAAATGAACAAATAATGGAGCTTCCTCTCTAGACGAATCATTCAGATGTTCATTCAAGCAAGATGTGCAATCATTTTGCCACTCCTTTCAGTATCACCATCTCTTTCACCAAACAACAGACTATGCCAGTATGCCTCCTTCGCCAAAAATCAAATTCATCATGTCCTTTTTTCAAATGCCAAATCCTAAAAGCTCTGTTGCACCTATCAATATCACCACCACTTTCACCAAACAACTGATTATGGTTCCTTTCCTAAAAATAAAAAATTTCATGCTCTTTTTCAAATGCTAGATCCTAAGAGCTTACCCGGGCTAGTCTTGCCTCTTTTGATTGACCAGAAGGATTTGTGGTTTTAAGAAGTCCTTGAGCCTGGAGTGCAACAAAGGAACTACTTAAATCACAAGAGACACATGCAAGCCATTCAAATTTTTTGTAATTTAGAGTGACATAGGCTTAACCTCATCAAGTTGGTCCTGTACTCTAGCTTTAGGAATATCAGCTTTTTTGGATAAGGTGACAGGAGTATCAGCTTTGTCCTCTGGTGGCATCTTTTGATGGATTGGAGTTTCAACTCTACAATCTGCATTTATCAGCTGAGCTTCATTTTTAACAGGAGAATCAGTGCCCGCTGGTCCTGAACCCTCTTGATCTATTTTAGAAGGGGAATCTGCATTCCCAAATTTTGTATCTCGGCCAGACTCATTCAGATGATCTGCATCTGAGACCTCAATTTCCTTGAAAAGCAATGGTGAAGGAGGATGCTCCAACTGAAACTCTGTGCCATTGCCATTCAAAGGCTCACTATTTGAAGTTGAAATGGGACCTGAAGCATCAGTTATCACCCCAGAATTTTCATCCTGGTTGGCTTCATGCTTGACCACCATCTTTGATGGTGACTCTGACAAAGGAATTCTAGAGGCACCACTCTCATTATTGTGGTCTTGCTCACTGTTTATTTGGGTCAAAAGAGGATCACCTTCAACTTCAGGAGGAAGAGCATCCCTATCTTTCTCAGCCACTGCATTTGGTTCAGGATCTTTTATTACTTTCTTGCTTAATTTTTCTTCTACTGCATCACCAATTTTAGAAGACCCATTTGTGGAGATTCGTTTTTGAGCCTGCCAAGAAATGTGAATCCTGCTCACTTTGTATCCCTTTATTTCTCTGATTTATATGAACACAGTCGAAACAAATTACCTTTTTCCTTGGTTGTGTGTTTTTCGTTTGAGAACCTTGTATATTAGGACCTAGAGGTTAAAAAGGAAAAACAGGCTCAGATGAACGAAAGGTAAATGTTATCAAACAGGAGGAACCAGAGGCCACCAATGGTCAAGTCTTATGCATCACATCTCTTTGCACAAGGATTTCATCTCCAGCTTCAGTTTTAAGGACCTTTCGGAGTATATCAAAATTTTGTTAAGTCAATTCGGTTTCCCAATTATATTCATTGTATAAAATCAACTGAATGAACGAGGTATCCTTATTACCATTGGGAAGGACCCCCTTATGAATTTAATACAAAATTAGATCATAACAAGAAATAAACAATTTAAAAGCAAAAGCAGTTGACTATTTCGTCTATATTGATGCAAAAATATGTATTCTTGCACAATTTGCGGATAGCTTATTTTTTCACCAGGTGTGTGTTAGCATATACATATAAGATGTCTAGACCATATGAGAACCCTACCTGATGACTGTAAGTTCACTTGCTCATCTGCCAATTCACTGACAACCAGTTTTGCCCTCCGGTCTACAACTTCAAATAAATCTGTTCCACAATGGTACATAGAAAGAAGGTGGTATTCAACATTTAAGAAGATAAATTCTTGAGCTTTGGGCTGTCATGCACAGTCACAATGCTGAGTACATGGAGAGGAAGTCCTAGACCACAGAATGCAAAATTTCTATTGACTCTGTGTGTTATGAAATTCCTGGAAGCAATCAAGATCATCTGTTTACTACAACTACAACAATCATGGGTGACACAGAATTCAACGTAGAAAATTACTGTTGATGGCCTGACTGATTCACACTTCAAACAAACTTCCTTTTAAGAAATCCAACAAGTTTCTATTTCCCTCTTAACTTTAGACTGTAAAATATCTTCACATAAAATAATGAAGAGAGGAAGATATCCTTAAGACTGGTGCACTCATCATAATTTTGCAGTAGTACAGATATTGAAATACAATGGCAAACCCTAAAGTTGGAACCGATGACAGAGGAGGAAAAAAAACGTACCTCCAGAATAAATCTAAGTAAATCTACAAAATCATTCTTGAAATTTCTCAATTTTGATCCTTTAAAACAACACAAAATTATAGCCCAAACAATATCATTTCACAAGACTGTCCTTTTGGATACCATATCTGGGTTAAAATAGTAGAAACTAAATTTAAAGCACAAGTCCAAGCTCCCAGAAAAAGAACATATTCCACAAAAATCAAGCCATCAGAAAAAGGAAGAAGAAGCATGTCATGTGACTTGTTTACTTGGCCAATTTTGTGTGCCTAACATAGAGTCACCTCATCCCAAAATTACAACTTGGCAAATCAAATGAGGTGTTGCCCTTAGAATAGCTTAAATCCAGCCTATCAACCCAGAGAAGCAGAAAACATAGGGTTAGTGCTTATTAACTAAATCATGAGTCTTTCAGACAAAGTGAACAGCCATATTTGGTCCCTAAATACGTTATACTCCTCTCCTTGCATCCTCATATGACTCATTAATCCCAACTACATTGGGGTCAGTGCCATAAAGTTCATAGTGTCGATTAACTGTTTAAAGTTAGTTTACACAACAAAATCCCATAAGAGCAAGGTGGTCAAGTTTACACCCGATGCCCTTCTTGGCCCAAGTCTCTCACGAGGGAATAAATAATAACAAGACCCTTCACACTAGAATCTTAGTTTTTTCCTGTATTCTGAGTTCATAAACCTCAAAGTAAACCAATAGCCATTCTTCCCCTTAGAAAACAGTTCCATGTAATGAAGCCACCCGCAAAGCAGAAAAAACAAATTAGAATCTTTTCAGCTAGTAAAGCACATTACAACAATATCTCCAAGTTAACATGCAAAACTTCTAGGTAACGAATCCTCATGTTCATAAGATCTACCCATTACAAGCTATTGCTACTCAGAGGAAGGTCCCTCACGTTCATAAGATCTACTCATTACAAGCGATTGCTACTCAGAGGGGGAAAAAATGACAATTCAGCTGTGCAAAACAGCTGCTAACAAATGAATTTGGAAAATAACCCAGTACTTACTTTCAAATGACCAAGACTAGTGAGAACCACAAACGGGAATGAATTGTTCATTATCCATTTAAAAGTTAGACACTAATGAGTTGGTTAACTTGTATTCAAAAAAATTTAACTGGTATTCAAAAAGTAGATGAAATTACACTTCTACAATCAGCACATCCTGACCAGGGACGTGCCAAAAACCAGAAAACAATAAAAGCACCAAAGCAAAGTCAGCTGCTTGTATAACTTTCATTCTAACCAACATTCTATTCACACTAAATTTACCATTCCAGTTACCACATTTAAGAAAGTTTTGGATTGCCTAGTATTTCACCAATTTGTAACCCAGGATTTCTGATTAATTTTGTAAGCTAATAAAAACAAAAAACATCCTCCATCACATCCCTACCGCAATCCCGTTCAGCTTTGGGAGGTACACAAAATTGATTCTCCATACTAAATCCGGACTAACAAAGTTGAAGCTCAAATTGAACAAAATTAATTCTAAAACCCCAAAAACCAAACTGGAAACAGCAACCACCCATGGCCAGTCACTTCATGGTCAACTAAACAGAACCAAATGTCCGTACCAACGATCATAGTCAGCTAGAAAATTTCCTCTAACCTCACCAAACAAGTAAATCAAATATTTCAAGGCCTCGGATCACAACTTAACACGCACAACAAGAAACCGAAACAAGCTAACAAAATGCAGAAAGAGCCGCCGGAAACAGAGGATCCACACCTTCGGCGGCTTTGAGCCACGACGCCATTGGCTGTGAATGTCGAAGAATCTGTGGCCCTAGATGAAGATCTGCCCAGCTTCCATTCGAACTCGCCAACTCGAGGAGATTAGTAAGAGCAGATAAGATTGATTGCTGATTGATCGATTCTCTGAAAGTAATTAACAAGAGGACGTTGGCTCCTAACAGAATGGGAATGCTGCTGTCTCGTATTTGTTCTTGAGAGATCTTTCAGATGCCGTTTGAGCCTTGAGCCTTTTTTTTTTTTTCTTTTTTTAATAAATAAAAAAAACTCTTTTCTATTTCCTTTTTCCTAATTATTGTTGTTGTTTTTATATCATTTCATGACGGGGCGCTGCTAGGCCTATTCATATACCAAATTAAATTGTGTGTGATTTTATGTTGTTCTGATTATAGTTTGAATTTAGAAATCTCAAAATTGAATATTATAAAATACGGTTATCATTTTTTAAGATTATAACCGGTAAAAAAATCGCATGGCCTCAATAAACTTAAATATACTCTAAGCACATAAATCATGTTTTTCAATTTGGCATAGGTCATATGGTAGGTATATGTGTTCATTGGGCTAACCCGGCCTAGGACTAACTAGGCCTAGGCCTAGGTCTAGACGAGCTAGGCACGGCCCCGGGTATAGGTGTTGCCGGTTTTTTTTTTAAATTTTTAAAATTTAATTTTTACACAAATTCTTAGAAACTAATTGTTTTAAGAGTGAAACACCACTGCCAATGCAAATTTTATAAATTTTAAAGCCAAATAACATTTACATAAGTTGGAATGAGACTTACATGAGTCAATAACAAAATATTTCAAAAAATTAAACTTAAAATAAAAGCTAGGATCTGTGCTCAATAGCATAATCATATCGAATACAGACTAGGAAAATAATGAGTAAACCTAAAATCTAAGAGTCTACCCCGTTCAGGTTTTCACTGTCGGAACTCTTTTGGTCTTACATTCTTAATGCAACAAGACCCTAATCACGGTTGCAGATACAAATCTCCACTACATTTGGTGACAACCTTGCTCGTCTCTACGAAATTACATATTTTTCGGTGCTGAAAGCTAACTTGGATGCAACGGTTGACATAAGAATAGTTAGAACTTCATTGGCAAAGTTGGAGAGTATTGGAAATTGGTTGCTCATTGCTTTCTACCATTCCAAAATGTCGGTCTCACTATTATCTCAATCAAGTTGAGATATGCGTCTACTTCATTAAGACAGAATACTGCAGACTGGGGCTGTTTGAGGAGTTTTTTTGCCGGATTAAATATTGATGAGGCTGAAAATGATAAACATCCGAAGGTAAAGGAAGTAGTGTTCCCTACTTTATTTTTATGCCGGTTGGGATAATTCTTAAATAACTCTCTTAAATGTTCCTCAATAGTAGTAGTTATAGAAAGAATGGAAATATGCAACATTTTTAAGAAACTCTAATAACCCTTAAGTAACTGTTTTGTGCTCGTGATTTTGATAGTCGGGTTCAGTACAGATGCAAGTAAATAAATGAAGGGTATATTAGTGAAATATAAAATCTATTTGTCTTTCATGGCCTAGATCGTATCTTTTAAAAACTCGTCATCCTTGTATTGATTGAAAACTCATGCCATATTGATCAAATACATTAAAATCTTATGAGAGGTGGGATAGTATATACTAGAGCGAAAAATGGTGGCCTCTTAAAAATATTGTAGCACAGCGGCTGCTTTTGACGGTTTATCTCACATCTTTTATTTTAAAATCATTTTCTTTTCTTTCACATTTATAAAACATGTCATGTGTGCAACAAATGATATTGCATCTATCAACATCTCATAAGTCGAGTTTAATTGGATAGGATAATCAAATTTAAAATGTTTCCAGTTAAACTCGAGGCCATTTTCAAGATAATATGACCTAAACTCTTTGGCAACTTTAGGCCTTGATTTTAAATAATGGATTGTCCTCCAAATAGAAGTAATTTCAACGCTTAAAACATGAAGGCCTTTTTGGACAACCAAATTTAAAATATGACAGACACATCTAATGTCATCTAATGTGAAAAAATGCAGTATCCTTGACGGGTTTCAATGATTCTATTAATGTCTTAGTTGTGACATCATTGTTGGATATATTGTCAAATGTTATGCTAAAAACCTTGTAATGGAAATAAAACTCTTTAAAAATTTCAGAAATAACTTGAAATATGTTCCAACCAGTATGATCGATCTCTATCTGCAATGATACATTTTTGAATGACTCAACTATCATCAATCTAATTTGCAGTGACACAATAATAATCTTGCCCTAGTGGTGAAATCCATATGTCACTAGTGAATGAGACAGAATGATCAAAAGTAAAAATGTATGATTGCAAATTTTATTTACCCACTTCATAAATTTTAAATGATTCCCTCCTAGCAGTACTCCTAGATATCTTTTTAAAAGCTAGGTTTAATTGTGATTTAATCCAATTTTTCATATGTATATCTTCAGCTTATATAAATGGTTTATTAGTTAACATCATCCATTCCACCATGCATTGTCTACAATTTTATTGATTAAATAAAAAATACATGATCCGTCGCCAGTACGCCCTAGCTGTGTTTGATCGCTGGTATTAGGAACTACAATTGGATAGAGATTTGGATGCTCCATATGTTGTTTGAGTGTTCTCGTGCCGGAGTTCTTCTTGTGTGCATGCTTCGTTTTGCAATGTTTGCATTTTGCGAACCTCACGTCATTTCCATTACTATCATTATCGAAAACTTGGCCAAAATGCTCCCAAACCCATGTGGTGAGCCTCAACATCTCACATTGTGTTTCAACTTTGGGTTAATGGCTCGTTAAGGTGGGTTGGGAACCATCTCCTTTATTAAGATTCCCCTATAGAGTGGCATTTACTTTTTTGACATCATCATTAGAAAGTTGATCGTCGAGCCCCAAGTCGTATTGAGCCATGTCGAATTAGTCATCATCGTTAATTTGTTAAATGTGGACCCCATGACTCGATGGTCAGGACATGGAACGAAAAAAAGACTTCAAGCTGATGTAGGATGAAAAGTTAAAGGCCTTACCCTTTACTTTGAATTCTATTTGTTAGAGAAGAAATTGAGAAGAAGAAATTTGAAAGTGATTAAGGAAATATTAAGAAAATAAGCTTAAGAGCTTGAAGAATGTATTAGATGATGATGAGAGATTGTTGAGATTGGTGTGAAGAAATATTGTAAATGACCTACTTATTTATAGGAGAGTGCTTTTTTTTTTTTTTTACCAAAAATCCCTCAAAATATAGTTGTGGTGGGGGGAAAAATGGAATTTTGAGGCTTAAGAAAATTCTACAGGCCATTGGAAGGACTTGCAGTATAATTATACCTTTTTTTTTTAAAAAAGTTAGCACCTGATCGTTTGCGACCGGACTGCTTAGTCCCAAGCTAGCGGGGGGCGAGCTGCGTTGGGCCTAATAACAAACTGGGGTATGCTAGTCTCAAGTGAGCCCTTCTCTTTACTAAGGCCCACAACCGCGCCCTCCTTGACCTGTGCCTTATCCGGGCCTGAGCTGAGCTGGGCTTTGACTGGTTCGGTGCTGGGTTTGACCCGGGTTGGTCCTGAGCTATGTTGGGGCCAACCCGCCCTGATGAACACCTCTAATGGTATAAGTATGCTCAAGTGTAGGTTTAGTTCTATGCATGGAATTAAATATTGCAGTATACCGCTTACTGCGGCTAAGAGACACACAGTACAAATCTTTTTGCACTTTGTCATTTTATCACGCAGTATACTGTGGTATTTCACATACTGCTCACTTTTTGTGTACTTTTTGTCCAAAACCGTGGTATATCGCAAATATTATGAAACCGCGATGTATGTACAACGGTATTTTATTTTTTGTGGATGTGTGTGAGATTTTTTTTGTTATTTTACATCAAAATATCATAAATATATAAAATATTAAAATATAATTAATACACATATCATAAAATAAATATCTACTTTTACTTTTTTAGTTGCTTTTTTTAGTTAACATAAAAATTTAAAGGTTACTTTAAGCCACCTAGGAACTCAATGTAGTATTAGAAAATGTATTGTTATTATTAAAGTATTTTTTCTCTTATATCAATAAATTAGTTTCTTTCTTAGTATTATTTATTTTGCTCTATATAAAACATTTTTATATTTTTTGTATTAACAAAATATCATATATCATATATAATTTATTTATATTTGATAAATTATGATGAGAAAAATTAGAATACATATAAAATGAGCAAAAAAAATTATTAAATTTATGTCATCTTAAAATAATATTCTAACATTTATTTTTTTACGAAAACAGTAACGGTGTGCAGCATAGTATATCATGTGGCATATATTAAAAAACTGATGTATGGTATACCTTGTGGTAACGGTATTTAACACTTTAGTTCTATACATATAATGTTAAGGTAAAATGGTTATAAGAGAAAGGTTGGGATGCAACAATAAAAGGAGAAATGAAAAAGGACAAGGCAAGTTAATGTAGCACAGGAAGGGACAATATATTAGTATGAATTATCAAAACATCAGAACTGGATTTTTTGCTATGCTTTATATGGTTCTTGTTCTAATGCTTAATGGACTAGTGCAATCATAGTTTGGGTTTCTAGAAGTCGTTCTTCCCTTGCTTCTTCTTCAGCTAAAACTAGCTTATGATATAGCTTCAGCCTAAAGCCACGCATATTTTTATACATTTGTTTTCCTACCTATTCATATTTGATATTTTCATATTGTCCTGTCTCCCATTTTTTGTGTTTTTTTTTTGTTTTCAAGTTCCAATTCAAGTTGCTACAGTCCATAGTATGAATTTAGAAATTCATTTTTCTTGGGACAAGTAAGTCCCATTATGAATCGACAAGTTTTGTTAAGGATGATAAAGTTGATTAAATTTGTTATTTAGGATTTTGTTTTCTTATGTGTGTTGGTTTATGAATTAGATTGTATTTTTATCTTTGTTGTTATAATTGGGTTTATGTTATGTACTTTCATTAATTCATTTAGTTTTACTATGATGAATTTGTGATGTAAAAAACCACAATCAAACCATATTTATGTGGTTTTTTTTTTGAATTTGTGTATAAAGCGATGTAGTTATGATTTTCAAATTGTAAAACCGTTTACTATTCGGTGTGATTGTAGGTTTAGGTAAAAACAGCATGAAACCGCACCATGAACACCTTTAATACACATACACTAGCTTTGAAACTATGCTAACCTACTTAGCAGACATCCTTTCCCGTCATAAGTTGATAAATTTTACAAAGATTAATCTCCTAGTGAATTTAGTCATAGCTTGTTTTTCACTGTCTAAAGTGAGAATCTTTAGGTAGATGTCATGTATCTGCTTTAATGAGAAAGAAAATGCTCAATTAAGAGGATTTTTTGTCGTTACAATTAATTTTTTGTTTTTTAATAGGATAAATCTTGTGTGCACCTAGCACCTTTGCGCACAGGACAAGGACATAGTTAATATAAGAAATACTCAACTCTCCATCAAACATGAAGCTCTAGCTCAAGGGATTAAAAGTACCTTAGTCTTTACTCCTTGGAGGGTTTAAGGTTCAAAATTATACACCTCTCACTCCACCCCCATTTTTTTATGAGACTAGTGAGAGTAAGCTTCACTCTTTTTTTTTCCAGCCTACAAACAATGCTCATATACCACATCTTACCAGGAAATTAGGACTGCAAGCTGTTTGACCCCTTTTTTTCCTAGCATAGTCAAATGTCTAATTTTATGATTTATGATTTATTTATTTTCTTAATAATTTGTACTATAATTAATAAAAACACTATATTTGTGTCATTACCAGATAATTTGGACTATAATTAATAAAATCACTTTTTGTTAAAAAAAAATTATTCTTGTTTTTTTTAAAAATTTATCTACTTTTTGTTCCTTTTTTTTTTTTTTCAAATCTGTCAATTAATAAAAGAATAAACATATACAACTACTAATAAAAGAAAAAATATTTGCTGATAAAAGAACAGACAACTAATTTATCTAAAGGACAAATATAAATTGATAAAAGAACAAATATGTGCTATAACACCCCCATATCCCATATGGGTGAATTGTGGGAAGCCTTATGTGAATATATAGGTTCCAATTCTAGAATATAAGTACCTAGTGCTTATCATTTTCTTAAGGATAGCTCAAGTGGTGTGGGCAGGTGTTCTGTTGATCGGTTCTGGACTTAGGTTGTTCCAGATGGTATCAGAACTAACCCGAGACCACAATGGTGTGGAATGGTGGGTGTGCACATGTATCGTTTACTGTGACTGATTTTGGATTTGAGAGGCTACTTGGTCAGGGGTTAAGTAGTCCGATTAAAGAGGTTAATTGATCTAGGGAACCAAGTAATCCTACTGACCTCAATGAGGATGTTGAGTACATAAGAATAGGGAGTTTATAATGCCTCCATATCCTACATGGGTGAATTGTGGGAAGGCTTATGAAGGGTCTGGCTTATAACGACTAAGGTGTTGGCTCTGATACCATCTATAACAACCTAAATCCAGAACCAATCAATAGAATACCTGCCCATACCATATGAGCTATTCTTTATGAAAAGGATAAAGAAAATAGTTATTGATAAAAGAATAAATAACTACTAATAAAAGAATAGATAACTTATTTATCTGAAGAATAAGTAGGAACTAATAAAAGAACAAATAACTATTAATAAAAGAACAGATCGTATCTAAAGAACAATCATGAATTTATAAAAGAATAAACAACTGTTAGTAGAAGAACAAACAATTACTGATAAAAAAACAAATAACTAATATTAAAAGAACAGACAGCTTATTTACCTGAAGGATAAGTAGAAATCGATAAAAGAACAGATAACTATTAATAAAAGAATATACAATATCTAAAGAACAATCAGAAATTCATAAAAGAGCAAACAACTGCTAGTTGAAGAATAAACAACTATTGAAAAAAGAACAAATAACTACTAGTAAGAAAACAAACAACTTGTTTATCTAAAAAACAAATAAGGATTAATAAAATAACAAATAACTACTGATAAAAAAAATAAATAACTATTAATAAAAGAACATACAACTAGTTTATCTAGAGAACAAGTATGAACTAATAAAAGAATAGACAGTTGCTAGTAAAAGACCAGACAATTACTGACAAAAGAACAAATAACTACTAATAAAATAACAAATAAGAACTAATAAAAAAATGAATAAGATCTCAATTTTGTAGTATTGCTTGTTTTTTAGAGACTTTCTAGTATTCAGTTCTAGATTTTTTTAGGACATATTAGAGGTAATAACATACTAGAGCAAAGAATAAAATCAGAAAAAAATGGAAAAAAAGGAAAAAAATGAGAAAAATAAAAATAAAACTGGAAAAAGTAAGTATAAAATAAAACTGAAAAAAAAAGAAACGAAGAGGTGCTAGGGGACAAACAAAAAAATCGGGGAGAATAAAAAAAATTGAATAGAGAGAAAAAAATGAAAATAAGAAAAAAAAATTGGGAGGAGGTTTAGGACCCGAAACCAGGTTCTTGTCCACAGTCCAAGTGCAAGCACACTAGTCAGCCTAATAAGGAAATTTGTCTAAATTTTTCAAACATAATATATGTAAATTACACGTTTTTAGGGTCAAAATGACAATTTGTAAATTTTTTCAGTGATAGCGCACGGAATTAGCCAGGCCTATGCAATACGAACTCACTAAAATGCTATCTATTACCTTTGTCCCATACAAGATATCAGTTTTTGAAAATCTTTTGCATCTCTAGATAAATAGCAAGTTTGTCCGTAATATATCAACTAATTAACAATAGTATCCTTGGAAATGGTTTTGCGGGCTTGGTTTGGAATAAAATCCTAAAACATGGTAAGTGTCATAACAACCTTAATATTTAGGAATAATGGAACAACAATGATGTGTATGTGGCGCATGCACGGGCACATTAAAGTTTTGATTTTTTATCTGTCTTTTTGGTATCGACGTCTTCTTAATTAATCTTTTTTTATCAACACACCTCATCTAACTAAATAGAATTATTTTAATTTATTATTGAAAACAGTTCACTTAAAAAGATTCCCCTTTTATCAAGTCAATAAACCATTTTTCTTGAAGAGAAAAGCCCCTTATTTTTTGTTTGATATGTTACTACTCATATAGGACTATAGGAGTACTATATTATTTGCCTACTTATCAATGATTGTTCTGAGCATGCTATAATAATTTCCTTTTGCTTGTTTTTTGTTGCTAATATGTGCGTTTTTTGTTGCTAATATGTGTTTTTTTTCATCTATTGTTTGGTCAATTATCAATGCTTATTGTCTCAATACAGGGTGGATGATCCAAAATAGAATTCTTTACCGAGTATATATGGAGAAGCAAGTCGATACCAAGTTGGCAAAGAAACTTGATTATACTATTAAATGTTGTTTGCAGTCGACTGTATTTTCATGTGTAAGCAATGTAGCAAATAAACAACTTATGTTGTTAAACATGAAATTCTAAAAAAAAAAATTATATGATTACAACTTGTTCATATTGTAACAAAACTTTACATAATTGTTTTACAATTGGGGAAAAAAAAAAGGATTCTTCATTGATTAATAAGATAAAGATATATACAGTTGAAGATAACTCAGTGTTAGCTGACAGGAAACTATACATTTAAGGCTTCAAGTCATGCAACTTACTGATTAACTATTGAACAGGATTTGAGTAAGAATGGATGCTGCATCAGTTGAGCGGCGGTAAGTCTGTTATTGGCCTCTTTCTGCAAACAGGTAGCCACGAAGTCTCTCAACTCAGAGGACGCCTCCACAGGCAAATATGGCGGCTCGTTGATACAGATGAGACACATGAGAGCCCCCCAGTCAAGTATCTCTTCCGATGATGAAAAAGGGTAGTGCCCCAAATAAAGCTCTATCAAAGTGAGCCCTTAGCTCCAGATGTCTCTAGCACAACCATCGTAACTTCCATTGTGTGAAGTCGGGTCGAACCGCCTGGGGCTTATGTAAGCGCATGTACCCACAAAAGAATCGCAGTGCTCCAAGGTCCTACACATGATTTTGCTGACTTCGAAGTCTGCAATCTTCATTTCCATCTTCTCGTTGATTAACAAATTCACAGGCTTGATGTCGCGGTGGGCGATTTTATGGGTATGCAAGTAGTTGAGGCCGCTAATGATCTACTGGGTGAAGTGGGCAAGTAGGGGCTCCAAAATCTTGCTTGTCTTTTTCAGTAGCGATTCCAAGGATCTGACGTCTATGTACTCCATGAGAATAGCGGTGTCACCGGAGGGCTTCTCATGGACTCCCTGGGACTTGATGACAAAACTGAAGTTGATTCAACGGAGGATTTCGATCTCACCAGCAATCAGCTTGCGGTGGGCAGGGTCGTCTTGGATGATTTCAAGGCGTAGACTTGAGAAGTATAAGGTGGTGCTTGACCTTGTAGACGATGCTGCCGCTGCCGTTGTCGAGAACTTGGAGAGTCTCATGGTCGGCTGGATGAAAGGCAGCAGTGGAGAAGGCAGCATTTACTGATTGAGGCATAGGTAGCGGCAAGAAAGGACGCTCATTTGGCTGTTCGGGGATGTCGAGTCGGAGATTGAAGCGATGACGAACGAGGGCCATAGCCAAGTTGAAGTTGAGGGCGTAGAGTTTAGTGAAAAACTGGAGCAATTAACATAAAAAACCTAGTCAAGGTTTTTGTAGGTAACTTGAGGTTTAGGTTACCAGTTACCAAGTATAATAGTTATACTATAACTCAGATTTGCTAGGGAATTTGCGTTCCAAGTTAGGGCAAGGCTGTTTTTCTTTCTTCCAATATCAAGAAGAACATTAATTACAAGGTCTTTTTGAAAAATTAGTAGTTAACTAGAATTTTTAATCCATGCTTTAGACGTGCAATATTTAAAACTAGCTTACATGCCCGGCGTTGCCACGGGATTCTAAGGTAAATGGACGAGTTGAAATGCACAGATATTTAAATGGTGTTGCAATAAACTATATGATAATAAAATTGACAATTTCAAAGTATGTAATTTGAACATAATATGACCATCAAATGTGTAGTCACGCATTCAAATGTTAAATAACAAAGATTTCAAGAAGACATATCATTTGCTTATGGAATTGTCTCTTTTGTTTGTTCGTGAAGTAATGGACTGTAAGAACTATTGATATAGAAAAATATGAAAATATGTTAGGAGCATGTAATCAGCTTCAGAAAGTGGGTTCTTTTTGAAATAATATTAATAATGTTGAAAATAATGACATATGTAAAGTATGTTCAAAAAGTGAAGAGTAGAACGTAACTATAAAAACGGTTAACTACCATTTTAAAATTTGAGCACTTATACGTAACATGCAATAAAAGAAAGGGATTGTAGCAACCAGTAATAATTTTTTGAGGACTAATGTGTAGGAAATATAAAAGTTGTGTCTTTAATAAAATTTTCCCAGTTTTAAAGATATTGTAAATTGCACAAATATCAAGGGCATATATGTCATTTTGAATTGTCTTTATATCATTGACAGAATTCACATAACGTTTTTCTCTCTCAAAGTCTCAGTGACTTCCTTCTTTCTTGGCTCCTGTGCGAGCATTGCTTCGGTAGCCATAGCTCAGCTAAAACCTGTTCTTTTTCTTTTTCTTCTTCTTTTTGTTTTGTTTGTCGATTAGTTTTGTTTATTTTCCTCAACTATTTTAGATCCAAAGATGATAAGATAAATCTTGTTCATGTTTTTTTTTTCTGTTGTGTTACTTTGCTAATTTTCACAGATCTGGTCATTTCCCCAATTGTTCCCTTTAGTTTTAAAATAGTAACAGTTTTGAAAACAGATCCAAAGAAGGCCGCACAAAACTCAATCGTGTTTGTGCGAAAAAATATATGTCTTTTTTTTATTGTTTGTAGGTTACTTCATTTTTATATCTGTTGATTCGGATTTGTTTTGTTTATCATTTGGTTTTGTTTATTTTCCGAAATTATTTTAGATCAAAAGGCGATAAGATAAAACCCGTTCATGTTTTTTTATTGTGTTTCTATGGTGGTTTTTACAAATCTGGTTATTTCCATAACTATTCTTGGTTTTATTTTTGTGTCGGGTGCCTTTTTTGCTGTTCACGTTAGTGGTATGAGTTTTATCATGTGACTTTACACTTATGTTTGTTTCTCTTAAATCTTTTAGATTGAAGGCCATTTATTTGCCGATCAAGAATCAGACATTGTTTTGCCTATCTCACTTGTAACGCCTAATATAAAATGTTAGTTTTACTTTTTTAATTTTATTTTTAATTTCTATTGTTAGAGTATATAATGACTTACAATATGTTTGTATTATTTTTTTATAGCATTTGGCATTTTAATATATTATTGTTGCATGTAAATGTTTACCTGAGAATTTTTCACTCTGTGCAATGTAACTTATTCTTCTCAATTTTTTTATTTAACTTCTTAGTTTCTTTTTTCAGATAATATAATGACTTACATTATAATGTTAAATTTTTTTAGATCATTCCAAATTTCCATCTGAATTGTTGGATGTATAAGTTCATATAAGGATTTTAATTCAACCAAGATAAGTTCTTATTTTTTATTTTCCTTTTTTATTTTTATTTTTATAGAACAAAATGACTTACAATGTTATTATTTTTTTACAGCATTCACAATTTTAATGCTGATACTGTTGCATGCGGAAGTTCAACTGATAACTTTAATCTGCCAAAAGTAAGTTGTTAGTGTTTAACTTTTATTTTATTATACTTTTTATTCATATTTTTAGATAAATATAAAGACTCATAATCTTTTTTTTTTTTTAGCCGTTGGAATTTTAATACAGAAATTGATGCTTGTCAAATTTTATTTAAGGCAAAGGTAAGTTCTGACCTTTGTGTGTGGTTTGTTCGTATCACTCTTGTAAGTCAATAAATGGTCCATTAAATAATATATTATCACACAACTAATCAAATGGATGCATGATTTTTGTTTCAATAATAATATATATTTAAAAAACTTGTAAAACAATAATAGTGCTTCTAATACTTATATTACCGAAGGAAATTTACTTAATAGAGTTTATATATTTCTAAAATTGGAATAATACTTTTAATGCATTGTGAATTAATAAGTAACATGCTTGGCCATACATTGCTGAAACCTTATGATTTCTATTTACCCAAAAATATAGATCTAAGTGATAAAATTAGTTCTTGCTTAATTGAAGTAGAGTAGTCATCGTACTAACCTGGTGATTTTGGGGTCGATTCATCTTCTTTTTCGATCATGATATGCATGTTATTAAATTTTGATAACAGGATTAGGGATATAATAGTTAAAACATATTGATCTTTATATATAGTTGTATCTGATGACTTGCCTGTAACTTGTAGTTGGTGAATTTGCTGGAAAATTAGACAAATAAAGTATGTCAGTAGTAGCATGATAAAGACAATAGATAAAGTAGTGAAGTGGAATAGAGAATATATTGAAATTGTTAAAAACAAACCTTTGCCGTGTAGAAGCTAGAGCATGACTAACATAATAGAGAGTAAAACATATATAGGGCTGCGTTATGAGGGGTTGAGTGGTCTAGTCATATTGGGATTCCATAATGGAATAGGAAACTTCACTAGTGTTTTTATTTTCCATTTTTAACTAAAATCATTAATTCTGATTTTTGGTTGGGGTGCTTGAGTTATGCATGTTTGATTGGTACGGTTTAATTCTTTTCTTTACCAGAGATTTTCAAAAATATTTTGTTTCTTATTTTTGGTTTATTAATTTACAGCCCTTAAAACATGCGCCATTAATTGGACCTAACCTAATTGTCTCCAATTCAAATTATAGCAACAATAATTGCTTTTAAAATTTAAAATAAAATTAATAGGCCACACATCTGACTTCTTATGGAAGGTCTTGAAGAATTACACTTAATTGTAGCAATTATGAAATTAGAGGTATTTATCATTTTAAAAATTGTTTCAATATTAACTGTTGCTTTGAAAGTTAAAATTAATAGGTTATGTGCATGAGGGCGTCACTAGTCTTGATGAATTGTGTTTAAGTGTATTGGTAATAAAATTAGATGTAATCATCTCCTTTAAAATTGTGGCAATAATTACTCATTTTTTTTAATTATTATTCACTTTTTAAATTAGACTCAGTTAATGCGCATGCAATTTTGCTAAAACTGGTTTATCGTTGATATAACATACTTTTAACGATAACATACTTTATCAATAGTATAATTTAGTTGAATCAGGAATATTAAATTTTTTTGTTTACTTTATCAATACTATTACACAGTTTTTTTAGATCCTATATAATGTACTTTTAATGATAACATACTTTATCTATTGTATAATTTGGTTGAATTAGGAATATTGAATATTTTTGTATACTTTATCAATACTTATATACGGTTTTTTTGTACACCAAGTTTATGGTTGATTCATATAGGTTGGCATATTTTCTAATATTGGGTAACATTCAGTCAATAGAATTTAAAATTTTGAGATATTTTATTAGATAAGCTAGTGAAATAAGATTCAAATAATCGAGCAGTATTTGTCATTAGCCATTATTGAGTTTCATTTTATAAATTATTTTAATTTTTCACATTTGATATAATAGTTTTGTGAGAATGTTGGGACAAAGATACTCATATAATTTGATAATTAAATAAAAAATCCAAACATGGATTTATAGGAGTAAATAAAATGACAGGTAAATAAAACGATAAGTAAATAAGATAACATGGTTGGTTTAGAGAAACCATTATTGTTGTTGATACTATTATTACCCCCTTCAATTTTGAGTGCTGAGGTTTTCAATATCCACATTAATATCAGATGGATCTTCCTCCATAGTAGTTCCACCTCTCTCAATCATAGCATTACGTCCAGCACCATCTGGGAAGTCACGAACACCAAAAATCCTTATTTGTTTGGTATTAAGAGTGTCCCTCAGTGAGTTAGTATTGGGCTTAACCTTTGGAAATATGTCAAGGTTGGTTTCATGAATTTGGCTCGTTTTTGCTTTTGCCTGTTTTAAAAAAATGAAAATAGCCAAGACTGTTATTATGTTGGGAGAATTTGTTTGAATTGTAAAATGTTGGTTTGCACTTACCAATGATGCTTCAAGATCTGTGATTTGCCTTCTTAGCCCATCATTTTTAGTGCGATAAAGATTGAGGCCTTCGATTTCAATCTCAAGCCCACGAAGACGAGCAAGCAGAACTCCTTTAGCATAACATTCAGACAAAATATCTTTAGCCTCCATCGATGAACCCATTTGTATAATGCGTTCAATATATGTATGCTTGATCTCTTGTTATACTATTTTATTGACTGTAATTTTGCATGGGATTGCGAGCTTAATTGAAAATTTTAAGGTAAATTTACTATTTTATGTTTCAATTTTTGAATGCTTAAATTTTGAGGTAATTGGTTAAATGTAGATACAGTCAATGAATTTGAATGGAATCAGACATATGTTGGTTTGTTGGGGCAAAAATGGATAATATCTTGTAAGGATTGTAAGAGTTTCCTTTTTAATGAGCTTTTGCCACATGTTAGTTTATTACATTGTTTGTTAAGTGGAAAGACAATATAACCCTGCAGAAAAGGGCATAATGGGATATGGGTTATTGAATTATTCATAAAAGTTTCCATGTTTTGAATATATTGCCATATGTCACGCTTTTATTTACTCTGTTAAGTGAAAAGTCTGAAAACCCTTAGGTGCATCCTGCTTTATATATATATATATAGAGTAAAATCCATATTTGGTCCCTTAACTTTTACGTTTGTCCTAAACGGGTTCCCTAACTATAAAAGTGACTATTACGGTCCCCTAACTATTAAATCGAGTTCAATGTTGGTCCCTCCAGTCATTTTGGCCGTTATCCAGGACGGAAAATGTATACGTGGCAATTAATATACGGTGGATAGGCGAGTCATTCAGTACTGCCAACTGCCTTCACTTTCCTTCACTGGTTTTCGAAGCGTCGTTCTTCTCCTTGCTAGTGCTCTAGTAACTGTTAACCCTAGCAATAAGGCGAAGGAAAATTTTGTGTAATCGGCGGTTATTGTGGTGGCAGAAATACGATGAAGGATAAGGCGAAGATGAAGGCAAAACTCCGATTGACGGAGTGGAGACGAAGGAAAAGCAACGAAGAGGACTGGCACTACCGTAAGTTTTGTACTTAAATAGGTTTGTTTTCTGTTGTGTTGTGTATTTATCAGTTGTTGAAAGTGCATAAAAAATGGTAGGTGTGTGTTGTAGTAAAGCACTGTGTCAGTTGTTGAGGGGGGGACCAGTGGACCAAGGGTCCATTGAAAGAACAATGTTGGTTAGTGATGGGTATTTTATTCGAGTATTTTTAGTGTGTTTATTTATTCTTTCCTTTGTTATCATGTAGTTCCTAATGATACTTGGTTTATAATCTAAATGCATCATGGGGGTTACTTTGCCAATCTGCCATGGAAGACATATATGGAAGGTTTGGTGGATCATTTTGATGCCTGTAACTTGGACAAGATTAGTATGGTTGACATTGATCAAATGGTGGAGAAGTTGGGATATAGTGGATTCATGAACTACTATTGGACTCTTCCTTTTCACACAATGCCATTGGAGGATATAATAAGGGAGTTGAAAACAGACAAGGACGTGATGGACATGGTTTATACCAATCTCCCACACGAGCACAAGATTGTGGTTTACATTGAAAAAATGACTCCTGAGGAAATGGCAAAACAGAAGTTAGCCTATGTGGAGAACATTAAGGCTACATTAACACCACCAAAGGCTAAGATTACTGAGATTGAGCCGGAAGATGGTTCTGATGAGGCATGTAGGAAGGTAGTAGGTGGAGTAAGTGGTGGCAAGGCACCTATAAGAAAATGTATGCCAGTTAGGAGACTTCTTATCTCTGGTTGTGAGGTTTCATCATCAAACATGACAGAACAAGTGAGGCACCTAAAGGAGGCTGAACTTGTTAGGGAGGATGAGTATCAGGGAGTTGGGGGGACAATGCATAACTTAGATGCAAACAGAGAAGAGTCTGTGTGTATGGGGGAGAGGTTGTCTCCAGAAGTTGCTGATGTAGTGGAGTTAGGCAGAGAAGAAGAAAATGAGAAGGATTTTGGGGAGGAAGATGGATCAGAATCTGAATCTGATAATAGTGATGATGAGGACTATAGGGCACCTCCTGAGACAGAAAGTGAGAGTTGTGACACAGAATTCGATGAGACGGATAATGAAATTGAGAATGATATTGATGGGATAAATGTTGAAGTGCAAGTTGATACTGGGGTAGAGCAGATGATGAAGGCTAATGTTCCTACTCAAAATAGTCAACAAGAGGCAGCTCCAACCCAAAATAGTCAACAAGAGGCAGCTCCTGCTGTAGGCAGTAGTGGAAGGGTTATGGGGTATAATTTTAAAGAGGTTCAAAGTGAATCTGAGGATGCAGATGGTGAGTTGCTTAGTGTGCACGAGTCCAGTGATGATGAAGGTGAGAGGGTCCCTGTATTCAACCCCAGAACAGATATGAGAGACCCTAAGTTTAAGGTAAAAATGGTTTTCCCCTCCTTTGATGTGTTCAAGAAAGTTGTGAGAGCATACTCTGTTGTACAGAGACAGCCTGTTGATTTCAAGAAGAATGATAAGAGAAGAGTAAGAGTAGTGTGCAAGGCAGGTTGCCCTTGGCTATTGGTTGCTGGAAAATACAAAGATGGACCTAGAGCACAGATAAGAAGGTTTGAGGACAGGCATACATGTGCAAGGCAGGTTACCAATAAGTTTGCAAACTACAAGTGGATAGCAGAGGAATATATGAAGGTTATTAGATCAAACCCTGAAATACCCTTTGCTGCCCTTGTTGACCTAATCAGAAGGGACCATAACATAAAAATTCATAGGTCTAAGGTTGGAAGCGGGAAAACTTTAGCATTAATGATGCTTAGGGGTGATGAGGCTGAGCAATATGCCAAGCTTGCAGACTATGGTGGAGAATTGAGGGCAAGGAATCCTGGAACACAGTTTCGATTGGTGTTGGAGAATTTACTCTTTAAGAGGGTTTTCATTTGCATGGCTGTATGTAAGAAAGGTTTTCTTGGTGGGGGCAGGCCCACCATAAGTTTAGATAGGTGTTTTTTAAAAGGGAGATATGAAGGCCAATTACTTGCAGCAGTTGGAATAGATGCCAATGACTGCATATGGCCGATTGCCTATGCAGTTGTTGAGGTTGAATCATATGACTCTTGGGCTTGGTTTTTGGTACATTTAGCAGAAGAACTTGGTATTGTTGAGTCCAAGTTCTGGACATTTATGTCAGACAGACAGAAGGTAGGTTGTTTACCTTATTTTGTAATATTAACATTTTAATTAGTGTTACTAATGATGCTTTGATGATACAGGGTTTAATACCAGCAGTTCAGAACTTGTTCCCAGATGTTGAGTACATATTTTGCGTCAGACATTTGTACACAAACTTCAAAGGTTGCTTTCCAGGAATGGGGTTAAGAGATTATGTTTGGCAAGCAGCAAGGAGCTCATATGAAGGGGAATTCAAGAAGAACATGGAGGTAATTAAGGGTCTTGATACAAATGCATGGGCATGGTTGAATGGTATACCCCCTGAACATTGGACTAGGTCTTCTTTTAGAGAGTTCTCTAAATGTGATATCCTCTTGAACAATTTGTGTGAATGCTTTAACAGATTCATCCTTGACGCTAGGGATAAACCTATTTTGACCATGTTAGAAGTAATTAGATGTAAGGTCATGGTTAGAATAGTTAGGAAAAGATCTGCTGAGGCAAAGTGGACTGGTAAATTATGTCATAAGATTACAAAGAAACTGAACAAGAACATAGATAAATCTAGGAACTGTTGGGCAATGGAGTTAGGGGGGACAAGCTTTCAAGTTTCAACTCCTATGTCACAGCATGTAGTTGACATAGAGTAGAGGACATGCATTTGTAGGAAGTGGCAGCTTACTGGAATTCCGTGCAACCATGCATGTTCTGCCCTTGCCTTAAACCATAGCAACTTTGAGGAATATGTTGACCAATGTTATAAGGACTGAAACACACAAGGAAATGTATGCCAATGTACTAAACCCAATTAGGAGTGTAGAGCAATGGGAGGACATGAAACATAATCCCATTAAACCTCCAAACAATGGGCTGGTCAATAGAGGAAAAAGGAAGAAGAAGAGAAGAAGAGAACCTGGTGAGCCTGAAAGTAGTTCAAAAATGAGGAAAACAGGAGTTATCATTCACTGTTCTATATGCAAGCAAAAGGGGCATAATAAAAGCACTTGCAAATCAAGGCCAACTCCAGCTGCAAGTGCAAGTTCAGCAAAGAAAACAAGAAACAGAGGAGGACAGCCTTCACAGAGGCAGCAGCCATCACAGATGAAGCAAAATGTAAGTATTAATGAGATTAGTATACAATATGCTACAATCAGATATTTATTTACACTAACTGTTGGCCAACATGGACAGGTCCCTATATGTGAACAGACATCACTTTCACAACAAGGTTTTGCTTTTGTTGCTAGACAATCTCAGAGGTCTATGAATTTAGAGGACCATGGATTAGAAGGTAGTGGTGGCAGACGGGGAAAGAGTCGTGCAAGTGGCAGGGGGCACTCATTTTCAAAAGGACGGATTAACACAAGTTTGCTGTAGGCAACTAGCAGGAGTAAAAGCCAAACTTGATGTTTTTTGTGCAGTTTTTTGTAATTGGATTTATGCTTTTTGATGTTGGATGTTGGCTATTTTTTGTGGATCTTTGAAATACTCTTCATGGACAATGGATGTAGAGACATGATGACACTTTTGACTTAAAATGAATGGAACAGAAGTTGCAAAATTGATAAACATTATACTCTGTAGTTGCATTTCTCAAACTATACTTACTTCCAAATGACACAAAGTTCTTTTCATTGCATTCGAGTAAGCACACAATTGAGGTGATTCTACCTCTGTCATACCCCAAAGGCTACCTAATATCTACCCTTCATCCAATATAAACCTCACACACCTACAACAACCATTACTACCCCCAACTCTCCCTATTTCCTCGCCATACATCGCACCCAACAAATACCATAATACCCCATTTCCCCAAATTGATGCCCACCCATCTCCAACCCACCTACACGTACAGGTACCAAATGAACAATACCCAAGAGACTAGCAACAGTGCCAACATTCTTCTATTCCTTCCTCTCAGTTTCCTTACTTCAACTTCTTTCAATTGCATTGCAATCTTCTTTTTCCACTTTTTCCCATGCATTCGCTTCATCTCTGTCTCCACTTCATCTACTCTAGCCATGCTTTTCTTCATTTCTGTCTCAGCTTCATCCAGTCTTCTCAATAGCCCCTTATCACAACTTTACAATGTCCAGGCATCGGGTCATCATACCACTGTCTAAATCGACAGTACCGATTGCCCTGTCTCTTAACCAAATTAACAACTAGTCAGAAAAAACTGAAGAAAAGCTCAGCCAAGCATGCCTGAAGTAAAACAAAACTAAAAAAGCAAATCTACCCCATAATTTCGGCAGCTATAAAACCTCATTCCAGCATTTTGGTCGGTCCACGCCATCTTTAACTCAGCAGGCAAGCCACAGTAACAGTGTGCGATCTCGTCGTCGTTGTCCACCCTCGCCATGTCTCCCCACAGCAAGTCTTCTTAAATTTCTCTTTACTCATTCCTCTATTTCCCCTTTCTCTCTCTCATTTAACATATCCCTTCTTCCCCTATTTCTTTCCCGCCACTGGTAAATTGCCTTCCCGCCCTGCCCAAATCGCCTTTTGTCAGCTGGACGATGCCACCGTGGTATTCTGGGTCAGCTAGATGATACCACCATGGTATTGTGGGAGTAGCAATTGCCACGTATGCATTTTTCGTCCTAGATAACGGCCAAAATGACTGGAGGAACCAACATTGAACTCGATTTGATAGTTAGGGGACCGTAATAGTTACTTTTATAGTTAGGGGACCCGTTTAGGACAAACGTAAAAGTTAAGGGACCAAATATGGATTTTACTCTATATATATATATACCACATCATCTAATGAATCTTTCTTTTAAGGATTGAAATTTCTCATTGAAAAAAACTATTGAAAGTTATTATTTATAATACAAGAAAAAAATAAATTACAAAGCTGATCAACATAATACAGAATTTTGAATTTTTCTAAAACACAATTATGGAAAAAGTTAAATAATTTCTTTTCAAATATTAAATTTTCTGGAAAATACTCAAGTTTAATCTTAGTGGGAAAAGTAAAAAGTCCTTATCTTAATAACTCATTGCCTCCTCAACAATGGTCAATTATTAAACTACAAATCTTTTTCATTTATCCTTTGGAATCATAATGAAGTTAGGATTTTTGTCAAGATTTATTTCCATTACATGTATAAAATTAAACTATCACAGAATGACACTAAGGAATGAAAAGATAAACATGGTTATCAACATCAGAATTTCTTGGAATTACTATAATTATCTAAAGAATATATTTTAACCATTGAAGAATATCCATATATATGTACAAAAATTAAATAAAAATGAAAAAAATCACAATATCTATTGAATCTCTAAATATTGTAGATCTGTTATAATTTATAAATTGATTAGGAAAGATGAGGCTTATGATAGCCTTATGGTGCGGCGGTTCATATTCCTAATTGTTATGAAGATTGTTGGAAGCATGGTCTGCTGCACTTTGTTATAAAATAATGTGATAATTTTACATTCTGAAACTTTCCCAAATTTGAGGATGAAAGTGCAGCATTATAGAAAGATACATGGCCTTTTGCGTGATAAAATTAAGAACTACACTTTCAGTCCCTACAGTTTTAGTCATTACAAGTACCACTGTAACAGTCCCCAAACTTGCGAATCTGCTAATCCTACCATCATCCTCATCGTGGCCCCATTTCAACTTTTGGCTTACTGTCCTCGAGCTCTACCACCACACTTTGACGTTGGATTTAACCTTGCCACGCCTTTATAAGCTCACCCAGCCTAGAAAGGCCGGGGATTCAACCTCGCTGCCCAATATCATCTCTCATCCTATAGAGATCATTCTGCTACGAGACTATTGCTGGCAGTCTGAGCCTCAAGCCACCACTGCCGCCGAATTGAAGCCTAGAGGAGCTAATTCATGTGCTTGAAATCGGGGCCTGATTGTGAGATGGAAAAGTATCTGGACCAAAAAAAGAAAAAAGCAAATTTACAGAGGCCGAAAGAGGGGTTCGATCATTACTAAGAAAAACACAAAAGAAAAAATAAATTGAAACTACTGTAGTTCACTATAGACTACCATCCATTCTATAGTAATTCACTCACAAGAATTAAACTATAGTTATAATTTGGATGAAGTTGGGTAAGATTAGGTAAACCTATAGCCCCCATTGTAACTCCACCAAGAAACTTGCCAAACCCTTCCAAAATTATACGTTGCATGTTGATCACACATTTAAAGAGAGGAACAATCTTGCATGCGTTTGGCGGTTTACTATTTATATTTTGCCTACGCAATTTTTTCAACAACAATTTCTAGGGAAACTGGCTCCTGGATTGCCCAGATAGTAATGCCGGGGTTCGAGGTTCGGCTCCCTTGTATCCTGCTTTTCAGCTTTTTTCTAATTTTCTTCTTCCTTTTGATTTTCCTATTGTTCCAATTTTTTTATTTTTCTTTTAACTTTTTTTTTTCATTTCATGTATTATTCTATTTTCTTTCATATTGCACTTTTATCTAGCTTTCTTTCCCAGTTTTATTCCTTTTTTCTTTTTGTGTTATTCTTGTTTTTTCAAGCCATTGGTGTTGATTTTTGTTCCATTTTTCTTCTTTGTTTTTCACTGTTGTTATTTTTGGTAGATTTATGATATAAACTCTTTCTTACATTAAATTTTAGACAAGACAACGTGAACTCTCTATTGCATAAAAAGAACAAATTAAAAGTACAAAAATAACAAATTTGCAACATAAAAGAATTAAATCTATTAGATAAAAAATACAAATTCATAACGTAAAAAGAATGTGTAAATTCTTTCTTTTTTTTTTATTAAGAAGCTAAATAAGTCTTATTAACAAAAAAATAAACAGTTTCTAAAAAAGAACAATTGGTTACTCTAAACTACCTGAGCAAGAATGAATATTTGGCTAATGCTAAAAAGAACAAACATGAAAAAGAAAAAAATAACTCTTCAAAACAATAGGAAAATGATAAAATAACAAATATCTATCTAATTTTTAAAATTTGTTCTTGTTTTCTTATAATTTATTCACTTTTGTGTGTGTTTTTTTCAAATTTACCAATTAATAAAAGAAGAAATAGCTAGTTGAGCAAAAGAACTGACAGTTATTATTAAAAGATAACTATTTATAAAAAAAATAAGATGATAAAAGAACAATTAATTTATCTAAAAAATTAATAGGTGCTCATAAAAAAACAAACAGATAATGGTTAAAAAAATAGAAAATAAATAGTTTATATAAAAAAATAAGTAAAAACTCGTAAAAGAATAATAAATTGAGCTAATAGAACAAATAACTATTATTCATAAAAGAATAAATAGCTAATAGCAAAATAAAAAAATTATAGATAAAAGCACAAAAAATATTTTAAAAAATAAACATGATAAAAATAAATAAAAATAAATAAAATAATAAAATATAAAAAAAACCTAATAAAAGACTAAATTAAACTGAAGCGAATAGAGTGAACAATCCTAAATATATGAAGTACAGGGGTTTACTGCACGAACTCTGGAGGACCTAGGCTGTAATCAACCCACTTCCTAATGTTTGTTTTGTGGAGAGTACAACACCACTCCTCAAATCCTAGCCTTGCCTGCACGTGTCCCTTTATGTTGCGGTTTTGACGGCCAACACGGAACAAATTAGATCTTAAATGGCCAAAATCAACTTCTACATCAAAATTAAAAATTGAAGAGGTGGCAGACCCTTCACCATTTTCTTGGTATTGTCTTGTTATCATTTAGTGAGGGTAAATTACATCCGTGAGCCCTAACATTTTATTATTATCCTATTTTGGACCATAACCTCAAAACCTTGTATGAGAAGTCCCCAATTTTAATTTTTTGTTTCATTTTAGACTTTTGGAAAACGGAAACCATTAAAATTGATGGAATTGGCTATATTACATGCCAGTGTGTGGCAATTCGCCATGGTGTCACTGATATGGAAAAGGTAGGAAAAAAAAATTAAAGGAAAAATAGCAGCTTGGTCCTTGATTTTTCGGCTTCCTTCCCCCCAAACCTTAACTTTTCCTTAACTGCCGCTGCCACCCTTGGACTACCACTTCCTCTGCCCGACACCATTCTAGCCACTAGCCCCAGCATCGCCGATGGTCAACCCCATTATCCCTATCGTGCCAGTTTTCTTGCACAACTCTTTCCCCCATCTATTCATGCCAAGTCAAAACCCCCTCAAGCTCTATCCGCCAATCCCTCTTCCTTCCTTGCCCTCCCACCGCCCAGCCTGAAGCTTTCTCGCTGACCAACCCATTTCAGCCAATAGCTCACTGCCCCAAATGGTGGCCATGTTCATACCCCGCCAACTGATGATTCTCATAGGTTTCATGATTTTCATCGATTTCACGATTTTGTGAGTTACGGTATGGGCAAAGGCAAAATTGAAGGTAAAGCAGGTTGAAATCGAGGTGGGGCTAGTGCTAACGGAGGTGGAGCCGCAATAGGGGCAACGTATAGTGCACCCACCATCATCCCTTTGTTTGCCCCCCAACTCTGATTCGTTTTCCGTAACTTCGATTTCTTTCCTCAACTCTGATTTCGTTTCCCTAATATTGATTTTGTTCCTCATCAGAACCTTTGATTCCACCACAAGGGGAGCAATTGTTGAGCTTGAACTTGTAAGCACCTAACACCTTTTGTTAAAGGGCCTAACAGGGCCTTTAATAATAACATATATAATACTTTAATTATCTAGCTAATCAAAGAGCTATTGATTTAAATTGCTAAATTGAATATAATAAATTCTATAAAAGGTCCTTCATTCGAGCTTAGTGGGCTTTCAGGCCAAGCATGAGCCCTCCTCAAGTTGAGCACGAGCTTAAAATTCAGGTTTAAGGCCCTTTACACCCATACCATAAATAGCCCATCGCTGCCACCAAATTGTTAAAAGCGGAACTATGCTTCAAGAAATCTAACAATAAAGCTACTCCAAAACCAAACACATTTCAAATGTAATAGCAAAGGAAGTTGGAATTAAATTATGTAATATGGTCACCAATTTCACCAAACCAAACCATTTGAAGTAAAAAAGAAAAGACAACCTTGCAGCCAACATTGTAATGGGAAGAAAAAGAAAAAGAAGAAGAAGAGGTTTAAGAGGCATCATCATCAGCAAAGAAATCAGCAACGAGGATAAGAAGCTCCTGATCTAACTCTTGAGTAGTGAGAAAGGTCGCTTATCGTCGCCCATCCCTGGCTGGGTTCTGTTTGGGCATCGATTTATCGTCACCCATCCTCGGCTGGGTTATGTTGGGGTTTTGTTTCAATGTTGAGAATATTGCTCAATTATTCTTCATACCTAAATTTCTTCCTTCCTAAGCGCACAACGCTAATGGCATTTGGTGTGAAGGTGTTGGTTTGACAATTTGAAGAAGAGAAGATTTTGATTAGGTTTGGCTTGTGAATAAGGCCAACTCTAAAGACTTTTGCTTAATTGATTGAGAGATTTTGGCCTAATGGACCCCATTAGTTGGGAAAAATGCATCAATAGGAGTGTGTATATTAGAAACGAATTGGCCCTTAGGCTCCCATAACCTAATATATACAAGCTTTCAGGCTCAAAGGGCTATTCATTTATAAGGCTTATAATTAGGCCCAAGAGCCCTTGTAAGTTGGACTAAAGGACATTCCATCCAAGACCTATATAAATTTCAATACGTGACTATTGTCCATATCTAAAGTAAGTGATTAACAATCAATTTCAAAAGGTCACCTTGGAATCGTACTTAATTAATAATCGAGTTCAAAAGGTCACCTTGGAATCGCACTTACTTTGATTTTGAGTATCCTTGGAATCGCACTTTGATTTTTAGTATCTTTTGCAAATACTCATGATCGCCTTTTCTCAGTGATCTTGGTTCGAGATTGAGCTTATTGGTTTTGAGATCAAATCTCAAAGTTTGTGCATCATCAGCTTCCTTCACAATTGTTCTGTTTAATTGAAATTTTTGTTCCTTTAGATCAAATTGTTATTTTTAGTCGAGATTATTGTTTTCAATAGTCAAGAATGTCGTTTTCCTTTACAAATTCTTCATTTAATCTAATCAAGGCCATTGTTTTTTTTATCTAATTATTGTTCCCTTTAGTCACACATTTTTGTTCCTCACATTTTTTTTCCTTTTATTAATATTAATTTCCCCGAGAATGTTGTTCCTTTACAAATTTCTCATTAAATCATGATTTTTTCTTCCTTTTTGTCGAGCTTGTTATTTAATTATCGAGTTGTTGTTCCCTTTAATTGGAGCTATTGTCCCCTTTACAATTACTTCATTTGATTGACAATTTTGTCCTTACAAATATAATAGTTCTTCCTTAGGTCAAGATTGTTGTTCACTTTACAAATTCTTCATTTAACCGAGTTTATAAATTCTTTCCCTCATTGAGATTGTTGTCCATTTAATCAAGAGATTCAAGTTATTGTTCCATTCTCTAGCTACTAAATGTTCCCTTAGTTGAGAATCTTTGCCCCCTCTACAATTAGCTTCGCTTATTTGAGATTTTTTTTTATTTTTTTTAAGTTTAGGTTGTTATTCTTTTAATCCATCTTGTAATTTATTTGGTGGAGAATGTCTTTCCTTTAGTTGAGATCAATGTGATAAATACCGTTACCGCTATATATACCGCACCTCAAATTTTTAAGATATATCGCAACACATACCATTACTATTTTTACAAAAAAATAAATGTCAGAATATTATTTTAAGATAACATAAATTAAAATTTTTTTCACATTTTATATGTGTTCTAATTTTTATTCATAATTTTTCAAGTATAAATAAAATAAATATGAGAGAAGATATTTTTTAATACAAAAAATATAAAAAAAATGTGTTATATATATACATAGAGAAAAAAATAATACTCAGAAAGAAACTAATTTAATGAAATAAAATAAAAAATAATTCTTTAATAATAATAATAACAATAATAATAATAATAATAATAATAATAATAATAATACGTTTCTAATACCACATTAGGTTCCTAAGTGGCTCAAAGTAACTATTAAATTTTTATGTTAATTAAGAAAAGTAACCAAAAAAATAAAATTAAATATTTATTTTATGATATGTGTATTAATTATATTTTAATGTTTTATATATTAATGATATTTTGATGTAAAATGATAAAAAAAATCTCATACTGTAGTTTTTAGATAAAATATACACAAAAAGTGAATAATATATGAAATACTGTGATATATCACGTGATAAAATAATAAAATGTAAAAACATTTACACCGCAAACCGGTTACTTGTAATGAGCAGTATACTATAATATTTAACTCTATGATTGAGATTATTGGACTTAAAGCCCGATGTTGTCATAATCTATTGTGCATCATCAACCATTTTGCAAGTAAAAGTAGGTCGAGGAGCATCTTCTACTCCAAAAGTATTATATCCTGGGTTATCTATAAATAATAGAGACAATTTCTAACTCGTTAGCTAAAAAAACAATGTCATTGAAAACTAGTTTGATTATCTATATACACACACACGTTATGTAAAATTGGGCATCAATTGCAATAAATTTGTATTGAATAATTGAGATATAACTGATTTTCTACAATAAATTTTCCTTTAAAATTTTTGAAAATTAATTTATATTAACTAGCAAGACTTTTACAAAGTACATGCACCAATTGTATCAATGAACTTTCTCCTTTTTTAAAATTATGTATAATTAATTGAATTTTCTTTTTCGTGTAAACTAAAAGTAGATAACATTAATTTTTTTCTGAAAATTTTATACATCTTCATCACTTTTTTCATTTCTCCCCTCCCCCAACAAATTTTGAAATTCTAGTAGGCTCATTGAAAATTCACCATTTCTCATAAAATTGGTATTAAAAATTTTCTTAAATTAATTTATATAATTAGAAAGTCTTTTACAAAGTATGTGCATCTATTATATCTATGAACTTTCTCCATTCTCAAAGTTATGCATGATTAATTAAATTTTTTTTTGTGCTAACTAAAAGTGGATAACATTAATTTTATCTTTTAAAACTTTGCATCTTTGTAATTTTTTCTTTATCTGCTTTCCGAATAAATTTTAAAATTCTAATATGTTATGAAAAATTCACCATGCATCTCTCATAATTTGAAAATATTTTCTTGCTAAATTACCATATTTCATAAATTTAGTTTACAATAATTATATTTCCTTTTTCCTGTATACACTTATTTCTTCTATATGTCCTTTCACTCTTCCTAAAAATTTACTAAAACTTTTGGATAACTCTAATGTGCATTCTACCCTTTATATTTATATATATTTATATCTCAGTACTACTCTTCATAGTATAAAAGAAATGGTGAACACATTAAATTCTCTGTCTCCTAAAAAATTGGAGATATTTAAAAATTAAATACTAAATATGTACAAACTTGGTATACAAAGAAAGTGATAGGTTTGTGCAAATATGTGACTTATGTACAAATAAGATCATAGATATGTTATCTACAAATTCATTAGTATGTATATGTTTAATCTCTCATAATAAAATAGTTATAAATATATCAAATTCTGCTTCCTGCCAAAATTGGGGATATGTACAAATCAGATATAGAGATTTATAAACTCAATATACAAAAAAAATAAATAATCTATATAAATAATGTGTGAAATATATACAAATGAGATAAAAACATGTTATTACATAAAAGTATTGCAATAAAATATACAAGACCCATTTGAGTTACTGATCGAAAATTCCAAAATCATTAATGACCAGAATAAAGACTCAAGAAAAGTTAAAGTACCCAGTTTGGCATTTTGCATAAAGTTGGGGAAATGGCTTGGTCGAAAGGATTTTTGTGGTGGCAGCCGATGCTTCTCCAAATCTACTCGACCCAAACTATACAAAGCAAATTTGGTTGGTAAAAATAACAAATAAACCATTAATATTTTGGGATCGACTCGAATCGGAAACTAACGTTTTTTTTTTTGCCAAATAAACAACTACAGTTATTCAAAATGACCAAATAAACCATTAACATTATCCAAATGACCCAATTCACCCACTTGACATTGAAATATTAGAAAACTTCACCATTTTATCTTCTTGAAATTAAAAAAATAAATTCATTTTGTTTAAAATAATTCAATATGCTTCTATCATCCAGCCCCCGAAATGTTGCAACAACCTTCTTTGTGTTACTGCTGTCCTAAATGGAAGAAAAGTCCGTCATCAGAGGTCCGTCATTACAACGTATCGCTACTCTCAAAGTTGATGTGATGACTCAAGCCTCTGTGAGATTTTGTATCACTTTTATCACTGTAAATTGAAGAGAAAATTTAAAGATTGTGACTAGTGAAAGATTGTGAAGACTATAATCATGTTGGCAATGAAACAAAATGTAAGCCTTATGTGGTGTTGGCACTCGATAGGAATAAGGAGTTATGAGTGAATGTTATGATTTTGGTTGTAATGGCTCAAAATGTGAATTTGTCTGCTTTGGCAAAGAGAACAAAATAGAGATGGTGGTTAAAATGTTATATTCACAAATTTCAACAGCGTTGGGAGCAAAAGAAGAAAATAGAATGACTAAGTTTGATATTTTACGTTGAAATTTCATTAGATTTAATGATTAAAGTTACATGAGTGGCTAATTTAAGCCAACTCAAAAGCGTTAGTGGTTTATTTGGCAAAAAAAAAAAACATTAGTGGGTGAATTGGCCAACTCCAAAACATTAATAGTTTTTTTGTTATTTTTTCCAAATTTGGTTGTTCTTCATCCTGCATCAACATTATATACTTCCTGATGAATTTTCGATGGTGCCTTGCATGCGATAGCAGCATCACTTTTTTGCTCTTAAAAATGGCATTCATCGATGGCGACAAATGTAGGCACAATCTAGCACGACCGCTGGAAGCACTGGGCATATGGAGGATATGGCTCGCCTACCTACTCATCTTTCCACTTACATTTGTTGCCGCCATCAAGAGAGGAGTATGAGAAGCTGTGTTAGTGAGTAAGAGAGTTGTAGATGAAGCATTAAGAGAATGGGGAAAAGGGGCACTTCGGAGATTTGGTATTTTATCAAGGGTATTTTTAATGTTTTACCCATATGGCGCTCAAGAGGTAAGGCACCAAAATTCTTTTGAACCTGTATTTATGTTTCTTGGTACATTATATATATACATACATATCAATTATATACATATATACATACATACATACATACATACATACATACATACTAAATGCATAAGGCTATTCATTATATAGTTATTCATTATATACAAACATACATACATACATTCATATCATCCTTGAATAGTGTATCAGGTTTGGAATAGTGTATCAAAAGTTGCATTTTATTGCATTTTATTGGTTTAAGATATTTCATTATCATCCTTACTCTTATAATATATTGTAATAAGTTAATATTACAAAAAAAATCATGTTTTTTTGTTTTTTTTTGTCAACATTAATATCCCTTATCTGCTTGATTTTTTGCCTGATTGAATAGTATTCCCCCACTTTGCCTCTTATATAAACTAAATGCATAAAGATTATTCAATGTTTAATAAATAGTGATAAAATAATGTCATTTTTTTTCTTGTGTCTCCCTAGTTTCCTTTTTCTCCATGTGACCCCTTTCCAAATAAAAAATTGCTTTATTTTTTTTATAGCACTGCTTGTGCTTTTTACCAATGACCGCTTTCTTGAGGCCTATATTGTAATTTTTCGTGTTTGGACTGTTTCATGTTTTTCTTTGATTTAAATTCGTCTCAACTCTTAATTTATTGATTTTTCTCAATTGAAATGTTAAATACTATCTATTTATCATTTTGGTCTCCAAACTTTTCTATATTATTTTTATCTTCCAAAACAAAATTTTGCTACTATTGTTTGTTTGGTTTTGGATATGGTCTACGGTATCCCCAAACTTTTTCCTAATTTTTAAATAATTTTTATATTTCTCAAGCTTATGGATTTTTTTTCCATTGCAACGTGCAGCTAAAAAACCTAATAACTTCTCTATGTAAATATCTGTTGCTTTTCCCAAATTAATCTCTATATAGCATAGCATAATATTTGTGCTGAATTTTTTTGTGTGCATCTTAATGTGCCTTCAATTTATCATGCCACCATTATTTAAAGCATACTAGTTGAGTAAAACACTAATCTATCCTTACTTTATCATTTTTGTATATCCTTAATTATTTTCTTTATGCCAATTTTTTTTTATTTTATACTTCCAAGCTTTCTCTGTGTTATGTTTCCCTTTTCATTTTCTTTTGTGATCAACTTTTATTTTAAAGATAAGTTAACTATTTTTCAAGTGTGAGGACATTATCCACTAAAAAGTTTATTCATTAAACAAATTTGAATTTGTGACAGCAACTGAATTGGTTATTGTTTTTTTTTTAATTGAAACACGTTTTGGATCACTAATTGCTTCTATTTCCCATTTTACTCCTTGTGCTTGACGCAATGTTTTGGTCTCTGAATTTAATAACTACTTAACTATAGTTTCTCTATTTACTTTCTTGGTCCCCAAACTTTTTTTCTTTGTTTTTTATGTACTATTTTTTAAAGTAAACTTTGGTCACCATGGTTTCTTTGTTTTTTAAGCAAAACCATTTCTCTCTTTTTTCTTATTTACATTTATTAAATCAACTAGTAGACCCTCAATATGTAAAAAAAATTTTAGCCAAGTATTTTCAATTTAATCCAAAATGACTTATTTTTATTTTTGCATCATTTTTTATCTGAAACTAATTTTATTTAAAAATAAATATTATGTAGGTACAATAATCCATTGAAAATATAATTTTATAATCTTCATAAATTTTTATAAATTTTTCTAGCTTTAGACATTAAAAAAAAATTTATAAAAATTTAATAATATCATGAAAATTTACTTTTAAATGGATTATTGTATCTACACAATATTAGCTTTCAAATGAAATTGGTTTAAGGTAAAAAAATATATAAAAATAAAAATAAGTTATTTTAGATTAAGTTAATTTAAGTTAAAACAAATTGGCTCAATTCATTTTCTTTATGCATCCCCAAACTATTTTTTTCATTTTCTTACATTACTGTTTTCTCAAACAAAACTTTAGTCACTATGATTTTTCCACTTTTCAGCTTGGTTCGGGTTGGCCGTGGTTAGTTTATTTTTTTCTTTTCTTTTTTCATTTATTAAATTAATGGTTAAACCATTAATTTATTAATATAAATAAAACACAATTTTATGTATAGATCATGTCTTTTCCTTATTGATAATTGAGTTTTTTAGTTTGAGTTATTTACTTCGAAAGCTCTATAGTTTAATTAAACAATTTAGTCCACACTTGCTAAAATTGAAAGTGAATTATTCTAAATAGATTTCTCGTCAATATTAAGATTTAGAATATGAATTGATAAAAAATGAAATTTTTTTAATTGAATTATTTTTTATTGATAAAAAAATCCATGGTGTTGAAGCATATATTATGTTATGTTTCACAATTTTATGTTTTGATTATAACTAATAATTTTAATAATAAAAATATAATATAAAGAAAGTCAATCACAAAAATTGTAATAAAGGAAATTTTAATAGATTTACATAAATGAGTGAGAATTTTTCAATTAATTATTAATGTTTATTTTATTGCTAAATTTATTATAAAAAAATTCCCACTACAACGTGCGGGTTGACATTAACTCGTAAATTATTATGCAACATCATCAGTACGGGGCTGAAACCACTAATTTGAAATGTTGGTTATTTGGGTATGGGTTGGTTCGGGTTGAAATTTTAAAATCCAATGAATCTAAATTGACCGAATTTCTAATCTCTACTTAGCCCCCCCCAAAAAAAACATGAGTGCATCCTTCGTCGTAGCTCAATTCCTCATATAATCATAATTTTACTAATCGCTATCAATACTTACAAATTTCATCCACCTATAATAAACACAATTTTTTCTAAGCTCCATAAATTTTTGTTATTGATTATTTTAAGTTATCATTTATGTAATAATTTAGCAAATAGAAAATTTTTACATTTAATTACTATAGCAGTGATTTTTACTACTAACAGGCATAATGTTTTTTTGAAGTTCATTTTTTATTATTAACATCATTTTAAAGTTGATTTTCGTCATTTATAACACAAGACTGGTAAATCTCTCTATTCCTTCATTTTATATAGTACTTTTTTTTTTCCTTTGGCGTGTGTAAGTAGGATGGGATCTACACAGAGGCCCCAATTGGAATTAATATTAACTATTAACGTTATATTTTGAAAAAAATATCTAACTTTAGCTTTTAACTTTAGATGTTTAATATCTACTATTAACAAATCATGAAAAACCACTACTAAAATTGCTTGATTTTCCAACGGCAATTTTACCAACGGCTTTGCCGTTGATAGTTACCAACGCGTATAACCGTTGGTATTTTTTTCCAACGTGCACGCGTTGGTGAGGGTTCAAAAAAAAATGTTACAGTTTTTTTTTTTACCAACGTGCAAACCGTTGGTAAAAAAAAAAAGTTAGCCGTTGGTAAAATTCCAACTTCCCAGCAGTTGGTGTTTTTTTTTTTTTTAAGGGAACTTTACCAACGGCTTTAGCCGTTGGTAAATTTTTTAGTTATACGGTGCATTTTGATTAAATTTTGTTTTAAATCCCCCTCCCCCCCCTCGCGCCCGAACCCAGCGTCGTCTTCTCCTTCTTCTGTTCTTCTTCTTCTTCGCCTCTGTCTGCGGAAACGTTTCCTAACTCCCACACGCACACACAGCACGTTCGTTTGACAAATTAAGGGGTGAAATTACTTCGTTGAGCTTAGTAAAACGTGGATCTGGTCTTCATTTCGTTGATCTGTAGGTTAGTGTGAATATTTTTTCAATTTTTTTTTTCGAATTTGGATCGGTTGTTTGTTGATAATGGGTTTTGATTTTCGTTGTTGTAGCTGATTTGAAGCTATTTGGAGGTATTTGAAGCAACTGAAGTCGGATTTGAGGTATGTTTGTTTAGAACGTATTTTTAATTTTTTTTATTTTCCAAAAATTAGTTAATATTGGATTATTTCATTGTATTTTGGAGTAAAATTTGTGAAATATTTGTGATTTATTGTTGTTGATGGTTGGATGTGAACTATTTCGGTGACCCATTATAATTTAACATTTATGTGCAATTTATTAGTTTTTTCTGAATTTTTGGATTAAATAAAAAATAGAAAATAATTACTTTTAAGTAAAATGTGTGGGTAATATATGTATATGTCAAAATATTGAGTTTAATTAAAAATAGTGAAAAATTTATTGTCAGTTAATTGATTAGGTGGTATATTTAATATTTGTGTAAAATTAGTTTCTATATTTAGATATAATAAATAAGTACTTTGGAAGTAAATTATTTAGGTTGTATATTTATGTGTGAAATTATTTAGTTTAATTTAAAAAAGTTAATAATATGTTGTAAGTAAATTTATTAGGTAGTTTATTTAATTGTTGTGTAAAATTACTATGTAAGTAATCTACACTTAAATTTTTGTTTGTGTACAACGTATTTTTAATTTTTTTATTTTCCAAAAAATAGGTAATATTCCGATTATTTCATGGTATTTTGTAGTAAAATTTGTGAAATATTGGTGATGTATTGTTGTTGATGGTTGGATTTGAACTAGTTGGGTGACCCATTATAATTTAACATTTATGTACATTTTCTTAGTTTTTTCTGAATTTTGGGATTAAATTAAAAATAGAAAATAATTACTTTTAAGTAAAATGTGTGGGTAATATATGTATATGTTAAAATATTGAGTTTAATTAAAAATTGTGAAAAATTAGTTGTAAGTTAATTGATTAGGTAGTATATTTAATATTTCTGTAACATTAGTTTGTATACTTTGTGGATAATAAATAATTTGGTTGGAAGTAAATTATTTAGGTTGTATATTTATCTGTGAAATTATTTAGTTTAATTTCAAATAGTATGGCAAGTTGGTTGAGGTAAGTTATTAAATTTTTTTAATTATCCGAATTAATTCTTTTTTTGGGAAAGAATATGTATTTATTTATTTATGTTGTACTTAAAATTTTAGTATTATGACTGTTCATTCTACATTTTTCTGGTGATTTAGTTCGGTCTTTCCCATTTAGGTTGTGTTAATTAATTTTTTATTATGGGTAATTTTAGTGATGTCATTAAAATGTTTTTCTTCTTAGTAATTTTGTTGGATAAAATTAGATTGTGGGATAATTTCTGTATGGATAAAATAACAAACAAAGCAGTAATGATAATAATAATACTAATTTAGGTTTATTACTTTTTGTACCCAATAATATAAACATAATAATAGTAATAATAATAATTATTACTACTTGATTGTGGTAGTAGTAAGTTAGAAAATAATTAAAAATATTTGGTTAGTGATAGTTGAAATAATATTCATAATAATATTACCTCCAAATAATAGAAATAAATAATAATAATTATAATAATAAATAATAATAATACTAATTATTAAAATAAAACTAATAATTATTTAACAATTATAATAATACTAATAATAAGGATACTAATAATTTATAATAATTATTAGAATTTTGTTTAAATTACGCGTGTAGAGTAACGTTTCTTTTTTTATTTTTCAGAAATGTCTTATATTACCAGGATTTTAAGTTTTCCCCCCATTTTTCAGTTCCTCTCTGCATCTGTAAGCCTAAAGACGTACCCATTGTTTTTCCTCTCCGTTCGAACTCGTTCGAGGTAAGTTTCTATTTTTTTCCTTTCGAATTGAAAACGGGATTTGTGAAGGGAAATTGTTTTTTATTATTAATGTTGGTAATAAAATTTATGTGTTGTCACTGTGGTTTGATCATAGTTGTTCGTATTTGAATTTGCAGTTTATATACATTATTTGTTATATCTGTGGATATTTTTTCTGATGGATTAGAGTGAATATGTAATTTCTTTGTTCGTTGTATAATGTTCAGTTTTATGGAATGATTATTAGTATAAGTGTATGTTAATAGGTATAGTTATGATTTAGTTGGAGTGATTTAGTGTAAATGGTTAGATTATGTCATGGTCTAATAATAATAATTATTATTATTATAATAAAACCATGTTCCAATAATATGACAATAATAATGCAGAAAAATTAAAAATTTGATCTGGAGACCAATAAAGAAAATGTAAAAACTTTAGGTGTTAAGAGTTTAACAATTGACTTTGGAAAAGTTAAGAAAAAAAAGACTTATTTTATTGAAAAAATTAATTAAATCATGGTGATGACTTTGGGAAATAAGACATTAAAAAAAATAACCAATGAATTAAACAAAAACACTATAATTTATTAAACTTAGGGTCTAATATAATTTACGAAAATAATATAGTGTCTGGAAATGTGTTTCACAAAAAAGAAAAGTTTAAGTCACAGAATAGCGAAATCGACAATCGAAAAGATATTTTCATTCGAATTTGTCACCAACCTTCCAAAAGAAGCAACCAAACCCTAAATCCACATTCTATATCCCTAAACCCTCAATTAAACCCAAAGATGTAAAACCCTAAACTTGATATACCATTAATTAACCTTAAATCCCAAACCCTAAATACTGTACCCAAAACCCTAAAATCTTAAATTAAACCCAAAATACACAAACCCATAACCATAAATTAAACACTAAGACCTAAAACCCTAAACCCTAAGTACAACCCGTTAAACCTAAAGCCTTGTTAATTAAATGTAAACCCTAAAACCCTAAATTAAACCATAAATACACAAACCTCAAACCTAAAACCCAAATTAAACCCCAAGGCCTAAAACCCTAAACTCTAATTCTATATCCCTTAACCCTAAGAACCAAAACCCTAAACCGTAGCTATTTTTATATCCCTAAATCTTACACCCTAAAATATCCTAAACCTTATACGCTTATAAACCCTAAATCCTAATTCTATATCCCTAAACCCTAGCTAAGTAACTAACATTAACTCTAAATCATAACCCTAGAGCCTAATTAAACCATAAACCGTAAAACCCTAAACCCAAATTCTATATCCTTAAAACCCTCAACCTAATATACCATTAACCCAAACCCTAAATATATATCCCTAAACCCTAAATTTCAATACTGTAATATTTATAATTCAATAATCATAAACCCTTAAAAACCCTAAATCCTAATTCTATATCTCTAAACCCCATAAAAATTCGTAATCCCTAAATCATAAAAAAATCTCCAAATTAATCCCAAATAGCCCTTAAAATAATTCCCAAAACCATAATATTGAATTAATTCAATTTACCCCAATAACCTTATGTAGATAATTTCATATACCTAAACACACATTTTAAACCCTAGACAAAATATCAAAAATATAAAACCCAAAGTCTATATCCAATACCCTTAACCTCTTAAAACCCTTAAATCCTTAAAAAAAAAATCGAAAACCCTTAACCCTAACAAAATCCCAATACACATACCCTAAACTCTAAAAAAACTTCAAACCCTAAAAAACCTTAAACCCCTAAATCAATTTACTCATTGAAAGGGCAACTGTAGTCTAATTAGGAAAAAAAATGACTAAAAAGTGACTGCAATCTAATTTAGAAAAAATGACTAAGAACAATAAGATTGAGAATAAACTTTGTCTATCTAAAAATACTGTAAACTTGAGAACGTAAACATTGAAGCATACTTTTGTTATTTTTACTAACTCAATTTAAAACTTGAGTACGTATATCATTTAATTGATTGAGGTGTTTATGATTACGAACAGATTTTTTGTGTAATGGAATCCGCCTGTAGTTAGATGTACAGTAACCGTTTCTTGCCTAGCCGAACTGGTTACACACAACAGTGGGAGTCCAGGGTGGAAGAATTTATATCATTTGCTGTAACCCACCCTGAAACTATGAGCGGGTTATGTATTCGCTGTCCTTGTCGGAAGTGTAAGAATTTGCGGTTTAATCAGGCTGATGAGGTCAGAGTTCATCTGTACAAATGGGGGTTTACGCCTTTTTACTTGTATTGAACCGCTCATGGTGAGCTATTTAATGAAGCATCAGATACGACTCAGGATGTGGGTGGGTTTAGGGAGTTTGACCAGAGGTCTTCGATGAATCCATATGAGAGGATGGTATTAGATGCCGTTGGCCCTAGTTACTCACAATTTCCAGAAGACAATGTTGTGGAGCCGAATGAAAGTGCTCATAATTTTTTTAATCTTTTGAATTCAGCATCAACTCCTTTATGGGATAGGTGCGAAAGTCATTCTGAGTTATCTGTTGCTGTCCGCCTTCTCAACCTTAAGTCTGAGTATCACATGTCACGAGGATGCTTTAATGGCATTGCCCAACTAATGAAGGAGACTCAACTAACCGATAGTAAGATGCCATCAAATTGGTATGAAACTAAGAAATTAGTTTCCCAGTTGGGTCTGTCTCACGAGAAGATTGACGTCTGTGTGAATGATTGTATGTTGTTCTGGAAAGATGACAGTACCGATCGTATTTGTAAGTACTGTGGGTCTGAGACATATAAGCCAAAAAATGGAGGTCGTGGTAAAGATCGACCGAGGAAAATCATGCATTATTTACCAATAAGCCATCGTCTGCAACGCTTATTTGCGCCATTGGCAACAGTTGAGCAGATGAGGTGGCATAAGGAGTAAACACAGGTCCCAAGTGTGTTAAAACATCCATCAGATGGTGAAGCTTGGAAACATTTTGATCAGACCTACCCATGGTTTGCTTTGGAACCACGAAATGTCAGATTGGGGTTGTGTGCCGATGGATTTACACCTTTTGGAGCATCTGGGAAACAATACTCTTGTTGGCCTGTGATCGTTACTCCGTATAATTTTCCCCATTGGATGTGCATGAAAAAACCGTATATGTTCCTTTCGTTGCTGATTCCAGGTCCACGTAGCCCAAATCATAAGATTAATGTTTATCTACAACCTCTTATAGACGAGCTACGGCATCTGTGGTTTGATGGCATCGAAACATGGAATGTGTCATTGAAACAAAATTTTATTCTGCGAGCAGCATTAATGTGGACCATAAATGACTTTCCGGCTTATGGCATGCTATCAGGGTGGATGACACATGGGCGATTGTCTTGCCCTATTTGTATGGGTGAAAGTAAAGCATTTCGACTTAAGTATGGCGGGAAAATTTCTTTTTTCAACTGTCATCGGCAATTCCTCCCCCGGAACGACCCATATAGAAGGAATTGCACTTGCTTTAAAAAAGGGAAATCATAAAAGTCATTGTCTCCTCCACGCTTATCAGGTGAAGATATATTTGAAAGAATCTCATGGATTCCATCAGTTGGTAACGATGGTCCACAAAATCGACCGTGTGATTATGGGAAATCACATAATTGGACGAAGCGAAGCATTTTCTGGGAGTTACCGTATTAGGCCACGAACTTAATACGACATAATCTTGATGTTATGCATATTGAGAAGAATGTGTTTGAGAATATATGGAATACTATGATGGATGTTAAGAACAAAACGAAAGATAATGTGAAAGCACGGAAGGACCTGGAAATTTATTGTAATCGGCCGGAGTTAAACATGGTTCCACTTGATGATGGTCGTTCGTTCAAACCAAAGGCGAGGTTCACATTTGATGTTAACCAAAGGCAAGATGTGATCGCTTGGGTAAAATCTTTACGACTCCCTGATGGATATGCCTCGAATCTTGGGAGATGTGTTGATACAGCTGGTTGCAATATGTATGGCATGAAGAGTCATGATTGCCATGTTATGATGCAAAGGCTTCTCCCCATTGCCCTCGAAGCACTACCTGAGAATATTTAGAAGCCATTAACGGAGTTAAGCCTATTCTTTAGAGACTTGTGCTCTCCAGAGCTGCATGAAAATCACTTGTTTGCGTTGGAGGCCAATATTCCAATTATAATTTGTAAGCTTGAGAGAATTTTTCCTCCAGGGTTTTTTGATGTCATGGAGCATCTCCCAGTTCACTTGCCATTTGAAGCAAGGGTTGGAGGACCTGTTCAGTACCGATGGATGTATAAATTTGAGCGGTGCATGCATGACCTAAAAATAAAGGTTTCTAATACTGTTCATGTTGAGGGATCGATATGTGAAGCATACCTTATAGAGGAGACTTCCATCTTTTGCTCTCATTACTTTGAATCCCATGTTCCCTCCATGATGAACCGAGTACCGGGAAATGATGATGGTGGTCCTGTCCCATGTAATGGTGACTTGTGGTCCATATTCACCTTTCCGGGACGTCCATATGGTGCATGCCGATATAGATTCCTCACGGACGATGAACTCAGACTTGCAACCACATACGTTCTTCTAAACTGTGCTGAGATCAGGCCATATCTAAAGTAAGTCATCGTTCATGAAAAGGCATTCCAACTTTGAATATGTTGAAATTCAGGACTACTCATAAACCAAAACTAACATATTTTCATTTTTTCTGTTATTGGCCACAGTATGTTTGTGGACATGGTCAGGGAAACTGCACCCGAGATAACAATGTCTGAGATGGACATACACATTGAAAACAATTTCTCAACCTGGCTCTGACACTATGTACGTGTGCTTTTAGTCAGTATGTATTGCAATATGTTAAGTTATAAAAGTCTCCATATATATTGTCCTAAATTGAAAATGTTTTACATAGGTTGATGACCCAGGTAACAATATTGTCGATAACATCTTGTGGGATGTTGCATGTGGGCCCTCACGTCGGGTTCAGACATGGCCGGTTTATTTCACAAATGGGTACAAGTTTCACATAAGTGAATGGGGGAAGGACAAATCAACATTTAATAGTGGAGTCTGCATACGCAGCACGGGTGCAAGCGAAGTTGAATGTGATTTTTATGGTATATTAGAAGAAGTCATTCAACTCGAATATCCGGGCTTTCCACATAAGAATGTTGTCTTGTTTAGGTGCAACTGGTTTGACCCAACACCTGAACGTGGAACTCGAATGCATAAACAGTTTGGGTTAGTTGAGATCCGGAATAGCCGCAGATATCAGAAGTTTGATCCTTTCATTCTAGCATCACAGGCTGACCAAGTTTACTACACACAATATCCGAGTAAGTCACGTGAAAGAAACGGGTGGTCAGCTGTTATGAAGATAAAACCTCGATGGATAATACAGTATGCAATTCTGGACAAGGATGACGTGTATCAAGACAGTGGATCCGTGAATTGTCAAAGAATTGAAGATGACCCAGTTGAGGAGTTAGCTGACCCGGGTGTCGGTGATGATATTGAAGAAGATGTACTTGAGGAGGGGGGATCTAATGGCGAGACAGAGGATGAGGAGGAGTTTATATCCGATGACAGTGACACTGAAGAGTCTGAGGAGTTTGACGAGAATGGAAGCAGTGGGTCGAATGAATGATTAGATAACATGTACTAGGAATAATGATAACCTGTCATTTCTAATGTGTAGAAAATATTTGGTAAATTTATGTACCCCTAATACTCCACAATATATGTCAGTCAATATATGTTATGTTTAATTTATCTACTTAGCTAATAATAAATGCAGATGCCTCGTAAAGGGGATAACACCTATAACCGCCGACCTGGGAAAGGACCATTTGCGCAGTTTAAGGAGGTAATTGAGCCAATACTTAATGAACGACATAGGATGGGTTCTTCATCCCGGGCACAAGAGGATGTCGGTGTAGAGACGCAGGACACAACAGTGCCAGCGACGCACGTCCACTCACATGAGCACCGATCTGACGGCGGTGGAGGCACGCCATCTGGACATGGATCTGGTGCGCGCCACGTGAGGCACCCCATAGTGACGACTCATCCCTCAGATGATGATATACATATTGATGACATCCCATCATCGATGTCACAGACAGCAGGCCGACTGCGGATGAGGATATCCTCACATGGTAGCACGTAAGTGATAAATACCAGACACACATATTAATAATAGTAAGAGTAATTACTTTACATGGAATCATCAACAAGGCAGTAACTAACAATTTGAACGTCGCAGATTCATTCCAGCTGCAGCGACACGGTTAGTGACACCATGTTTCACCACACATTTCAAACCCTATTCTGATTGGTCCTCCGTCTCTCCGTCAGACCTGCAGCAATGGTGGCGTGTTTTTGAGGTATAACAATAATATTACTATGATAATGATGTAATAATGTTATAAGATTAAGAATTGTTTTTTTCCATGCTAATAGTTTAAACATATTAACCTGTACAGAGGAGCTGTGAATGGGATCCGATACACCATAATGAGGTGTATCCGGTGTGGAATATCTTGGGAGCACAGCATTACAGAAGCATGATGTCAGAAATTCAACGTGTGAAAGATCCTGTTAAACGTCGAGCGAAGGCAAACTTTATGTCAGATGCTGCATATGCGGAAATGGAGGCATATTGGGCGAGTCCGGAGTTCATTCAGAAGTCCGCTAGGTTCAAGGCAATGCGAGCAACAGTGACTGACGAGGATTCACAGTCTGGCTCTTGCAGCGCGACATATGCAGGGGGATCTATCTCGATGTCTGCACATCGAGAGCAAATGGTATGTATCTCGGTAATGTTCTTTCAAACTACATTTAAGATACTAATGAAATTAAATTACATATTAATGTTACGTTTCATTCAATTAGAGAGAGAGAGATCCTGAGAAGAAGGACCCTGGCTTGTTTAAAGTCCTTCAAGCAACACATAAAATGAAGAATGCGAAATATGTTAGTAAGCGCTGTGAAGAAGTTGCTGTAAGTATTATAACTGTTTGTTCACATAATATTATTAAGAAACTTACCATGTTTTACAAATAATGACTGGCTCAAATGTATTTTATTATGTTTCTGTAGACTCGTATCAGTGCAGAGATTGAGAAGTAAACACAACAAGATGATGGAATAGAGGCAATTGATGAACTAGCAATCATTAGTACTGCATCTGGCGGTAGAAGGAGAGGCCGTGTATTTGGATTAGGATCTGAGCAGTGCATTATACCGGGACGCCGACAGCCAGGTGTCATCCCGCCTATCGACATCACACAGACACCGCAATTCAACGAGCAAGTACAGAAGATGATGGCAGAGGAGAATGCGCGAAGGGATGCGCAGTACGAGAGGAAGCTCGAGAGAATTAAGAGGAGACAGAGAGCAGAGATGGAGGCTCAGAGAGCCGCATTGGAGGCAAACCGGGCTCAGTTGGAGATGATTTGTCGTTCACTAAACCTTCCGTGCTCGCCGGGTCAACCAGTTCCACAGTATCCTGATAACTCGGACTCGGATGATGAGGAAATAGTCGGGACTCCATGATGGGCGTTGACAACAACAGGTCAGCGTAATTCACCAGTTCTTGTGTTAGAGATCTTACATAATAATTTTTAGACGTAGTTAAGACTCAGTTGAAAAAACTTATGTGTTGTCCGTTGAATGTTGAATGCTTTCTTGCAGACATATATGTTGTTGTTTTAATTATGCAGTATTTGAGAATATTTTATTTTAATTACGTTTGCATACCTGTGTAATGCGAAAAATACGTATTCAAACTGTGAAAAATACGATAAAACCGAACCCTGGACCGTTTAATGTATAGTACGAACGTGCAAACGGGGAACTTACCAACTTGCGCGCGTTGGTAATTATCAACGGCCTCATAACCACTACCTTACCAACTGATGTAAGTTGGTAATTACCAACTGATGTAAGTTGGTAATTACCAACTGCCAAATTACCAACTGCCACCAGTTGGTAAGTTACCTACCAACTGCCAGCAGTAGGTAAGTTACCTACTGCTCAGCAGTTGGTAAGTACAACTACGCGATGGAAACCAAGCCTGGCGCATGACCGTTGGTAAATTACCAACGTGAATTTTATCAACGTGTATGCGTTGGAATTTTCCAATGTGTTATTGATTGCGCGTTGGTAAATAATTTTCCAACGTATCGAATACCAACTGCCATTTACCAACGTGCAACAGTTGGTAAATTCAGGTTACCAACTACTGCACGTTGGTAACTGGCAGTTGGTAAAGTCCTAACTTTTAGTAGTGAACTCTAACACTAATTCTACAAAGCTCTTCCAAAATGAGCACAAAGTATTACTCTAACTGCTAAACACTATGTGAGGGGCAGTTAAAGAAATGGACCAGAATAGTATCCAGTGCTGGGCGATTACAATTATCAAATGGTTTGGAAATGATAAAAACTAGACGAAGATGTGAAGAAATTTTTTTGGATGAATTTTCATGTGTATCATTGAACAAGCTGAAGCAATATATATAGACATGAGTTAGTAGACCTAACCAATCTCAACTTCCCTTAACCGAAATTATAGCTATTCTTAAAGCAGTACAATTCAACTAGGAAACAAAATATATGCAATTATTATTTATACTAATCTTCTTCACTCCCCCTCGAGTTGGAGAATGAGGATTCACAACTCCCAACTTGCCAAGAAGAAAACAAAACTGCTGCTTGCCCAATCCCTTAGTAAAAAAATCAGCCAACTGAAGATGTGATGGTAGATATCGTGGAAAGTTAACAGTTTTTCACGAACAAAATGACAGTCAACCTCAATGTGTTTTGTTCTTTTATGAAAAACTGGATTGTTGGCTATATGTATAGCTGTGTGATTGTCATAGAAAAAACCTGTTGCTCCCGTTTGTTTAACTCACCGAGTAATCTACGCAGTTAGACGATCTCCCTCAATACTATAGCCATTGCCCTATATTCTGCATCGGCAGATGATATAGACATTGTTGGTTGCTTTTTGCTCTTCCAGGATATGGGTGACATTCCCAATTGAACATAAATTTCAGTTATTGATCTATGAGTTAACAGACAACTTAGCTAATCCGCATCGCAATATGCTTTTAAAGTCAAGCCACTTTCACGTTCTAACAAGATGCCTTGACCAGGACAGCCCTTCAAGTACTTCAACACTTGAATAAGTCCATCCTAATGCTTCACTTGTGGTTGTTGCACAAACCGACTAAACACATGCGTCGCATAAGCAATATCAGGATGAGTTATTGTTAAGTACAGTAATCATCCTACTAACCTACGATACCTTTCTGGTTATGAGAAGCAATCTTCATTGGCATGTCTCAATTGATGATTTTGCTCTATTGGTGTATTTGTAGACTTACACCCTGTGAGCCTAATTTCTTTCAGAAGAACTAGAACAAATTTTCGTTGGTTGAGAAACAAGCCCGTTGACCCTGGTGCAACTTTTATACCAAGAAAATATTTCAATCCTCCTAAATCTTTAATCTTGAACTGATTGTCCAAATATGCCTTAAAACTCGAGCAAGCATTAGTATTGTTCCCAGCAAGTATAATGTCATCAACATACACAAAAAGTCCTATAAAGACATCATTCTTCTTGTGTATGAAGAAAGTAATTTCAGCCTTGGATTGTACAAAGCTGAACTCTACAAGAGCCTTTGCCAATTTTGCAAACCGATTTCTAGGAACTTGTTTTAACCCATGTAAAGACTTTTGCAACTTGTAAACTACATTTGTTTCTTGGAGCTGAATCCTGGAGAAAGCTTCATGTAGATTTCTTCATTCAGGCCTTCATACAGGAAGGCATTATTTACATCCATTTGATGCAGGTCCTATCCTTTTTGCTACTGCTACAGCTAAGAACACTCTCACAGATACATGTTTAGCTACTGGTGTAAATGTCTCGGTATAGTCTTCTCCACATGCTTGACTGAAACCCTGTACAACCAGCCTCGCCTTGAATCGTTCAATGCTACCATCTGCTTTATATTTGATTCGGTAGACCTATTTGCATCCAACAACTTTTTTTCCAAGGGGCAAGCTCATAATCTCTCATGTTTTGTTGTCTTCTAAAGCCTTGATCTCCTTTTTCATTGCATCAATCTAGTGCTTATCTTTGATAGCTTATGCATAACTATTCAGCTCATCATGAGGAACTGATGGCCACTAAGAAAGCTCTATGAGTTAAACTAAACTTATTATAGAAAATCCAATGTACTGAAGGATAGGCCTAACTTGCGGACTCCTTTTGGACAGGCTTTCCCTTGGATGGGTCTAGTATCGCGTCACACACATAGTCATTTAGGTGCTCAAGTCTTCTTCTTTCTCTTTGGGGTAATCCTTCCACTTGGTTATCTCGTACTCCTTCTTTACTTGGAGCACCTTCTCCATATGTATTTCTTCTTATGCAGGTCTGACTCCCTTTGATCACTGTTGCTTGTAGCATCAACCATTATTTGATCACCTTGACCCAATGTGCTTGTCCTTTTTGGCCAAGAGTTAGATTTTCATGTTCTTCTTCACACAGGTTCGCTTCTTCTATCAACATTTTGTGCTCCCCCTCACTCAATATTTCTTTTGGCCTTTGTTCCATGATACTATCAAATGGAAATACATCTTCATAAAACCACAAATCTCTAGACATGAAACTGTCCTTCCTTTCAAGGCTATACATCTTCCACCCTTTCTTTCCCTAAGGGTAACCAATAAACACACATTTTTCGGATTTTTCTTTGAACTTATCCTTTCTTGTACTTTGTCTTTTCGCATAGCTAAGACATCCAAAAGATCTAATATGAGAGTAAGATGGTGCCTTTCCAAACAAAGCTTCAAAAGGTGTACGGCTTCCCAGAATATGCCTGGCATACAGTTGATTAGGTATGTTGCTGTCATAAATGCACTCTCCCTAGAATTCCAATGGCAAATTTGCTTGAAATCACAATGCCCTTGCTACATTTAATATATGTTAATACTTTCTTTCAACTCTCCCATTTTGTTGAGGGTTTTAACATAGAAGGTTTGATGAACTATCCCTTGGTTGAGAAAGAACTCACGAAGTCCTCCCGTGAACTCAGTCCCATTATCTCTTTGAACTAACTTGACATTGGTACTAAACTGTCTTTGGACCATTGCACAAAATGACAAGAACATTTTCTGAGTTTCTAACTTAGCATGCAAGAGATGCACCCATGTACTTTGAGTAAAATCATCAACAATCATAAAAAAATAATGTGCCCTTGAAAGTGATGCAGTATGATATCGACCCCCTAGATCGCAGTGAACTAATTCAAAAGGTTAAGTAGCTTTATTATCACTTGAATGAAAGGCAAATTGAGTCTGTTTGGCTCCATGACAAATATCATAACCTCCTGTGTTATTTTTCTAAAAAACAAAGCTACAAACTTCTGATAGATATGATAAACTTCTTATTGATGGATACCCTAGGCGTCTACACCAGAGTTCTTGAGTATCTTGTCTAACTATCATTACCCGAGCACTATGTGTACTTCGCAAATAGTAGACACCATCCTTAAGATCACCTAGCCCAACTAGTGTCCGCCGGGTTGGGTCCTGTATCACACATACATTCAAATAATAAGTAATAGCACAACCCATATCCTCACTTAGCTTTCTTATAGAAATCAAATTACATTTGAAACTTGGCACATATAAAACGTTCTTAAGTTCAATATTCTTGTTAATGACAATATTTCCTTTCTTCTCAACCTTTAACGAACTACCATTGAGTATAAGCACCCTCTCATCTTACCAGAGAGAGCATCATGAACCATGCTTAACAATTCATTGGTACCTAATAGAGTCATGAGTCGCTCGAGCTAATTTTGAGTCAGTGACGGCATCTACACCAAGCTTCCGAACTCCCTTGTTATGGCAGTTTGACCTTGAATGGCATTGGCAGTTGCCCTTTTTGTTCCATGGCCACCGTAACCTCATCTTCGACCTCGTCCACCTTTACTCACTCCTTTATCTTTCTAATTCTCAGGATATCTAATGATTTCAAAGCAACATGACTCATCATGCCCAGGTCGTTTGCAGTAACTACAAACGTCAAAGCTGGCTCCAGAGTTTCAGATGCCAATTCTTCCTTTATTGGTGAAGGCTATCGCCTGTGACCTTAGATCCTTCTTATGTCCAGCCTTCTATTGCAATGCTTCTCTTAAGATCATAGCAAAACATCGGGTTAATGAAGGCAAATGATCCATACATATAATATTTGATCCATACATATACCAAGTTGACTAACGTTATACATCTTGAGCCATAAGCACACACATCAACTTTGCTATGTTGATCCAGATGATACCAGATTTCCTTTAGTTTGGAGTAATATTCAGTTACACTCATCGCGCCTTACTTCAAATCATTCAATTCACCCTTTAATTGATACATTTAAGGGCCATGCCCTTGATTGTATGTCTATTGTAGCTCATTCCAAAATTCTGATGCATTCTTGAATGAAATGATCGTGTTTTGTATGCTTTGATCAACACAGTTGAAAATCTAAGAGACCACCATTGCATTGCTTTTCTCCCAAGCAATTTTGTCGTCTTCAGTGACTTTATCTCTGCTTAACATCTTGTCTATAAAGCATGCCTTGTTCTTTGATCTTAAAGCTCTGTAGAAGGCCTTCTCCTACATATGATAGTTTTCTCCGTCAAGCATCACCTGACTAATGCACATCCCAGAACTGTCCGCGGAACTTAAATAATAGACTGATGTCGGATCACTAATTAAAGGGGTCTTTGCACCTGACAAAGAACCATTATTCTTGTTGCTCATCTTTGATTTAAAACCCTGGACCTAATTGCCTGAGCTTCTTGTCGGCACACACCAAAACTTCAAGTTTCACACTCCAGGTGGACAACAGTTGGTGAATAATTTCACCAAGGCATTGATACCATGATAAAAATTAGACAAAGATGTGAAGAAATTTTTGGATGAATTTTCATGTATATCATTGAACAAGCTGAAGCAATACCTATATACATGAGTTAGTAGACCTAGTCCATCTCAATTTCCCTTAACCGAAATTATAGCTATTCCTAAAGTAGTACAATTCAACTAAGAAACAAAATATATAAAATTATTATTCATACTGGTCTTCTTCAGAAAGAGTAATTTTAACAGTAAAAAATTCTTTAGCCTTAAGAGTGGCTAAATTTTGTAACCTCACCTAAGAAGAACCCAGAGGTGAATCCATGTATAAATTATGGGGGTCTAAGAACCCTCGTTTCCATGACAAATATTAGTAAAAGATATATAATTAAGTAATTGGACCCTTTTATATTTTTTAATGGACCCCCATAGTTTTTATAATATTTACAGGAATAAAATAATAAAACCCTTTTACTTCAAGAAAGATCGAAAACAAGTTAATCTCTTCTTTCTACTGATAATTAAGATAATGGAAAAAACTTTATATTGGTCATTTAACTTTCACACTTTTTCCTATCTAGGCCAAAAACTTTTTTTGCCCCTTTTTTTTTCTAATTCAAAGGAAAAATTGTGAAACTAATTCAACACAAGATAAAGTTAATAAATTAAGTAATAGATTTTTGTCTCTAACATTATATACAACATGAATATTTCACTTATCTTCTTTATAGTTTATATATTTTTTTCAGTCGTTCAATCAACAATAGAAAAAAAAAAAAAAGATAAATTAGAGCATTTTTCAAATTTTCTTCTAATTTTTTTATTACTACATTATAGTAAATGTGAACTCATAAGTTTCATCATTTAATGTTAGAATTTAATAATTATATATGTATTTGGACCCCAATTTGTAAAAATCCTGGATCTGCTACTAGAAGAACCCCTATATATAATGTTTTAAATTTATTTGATAGGTAAAGTTGAAACTTGATCATACGAAATCAATCCAAAGAATTTGATATGTGGGTCAAGTTCGAGCAAGTTTCAATGATGTGCAGGTGGGACGAGTTTCAAAGTGCAAAACCTGAAGTTGATGCAGGTCAGATCAAATTTTGGTAATCCGATAGTACCTACACCGCCAACACGCCTAAAATTCACCATCCCTCTAGATAAATATAAAGGAAATTAAAAAAAATAAAACATAGACAAGCATCTCTTTTGGAATATGAAATTAACATTTACATACACAAGCCCATTTACATACACAAGCCCTTTCACCGTCCCACTAACACTAGTGGAATGCCCATTTCTGTTTCTACTTAATGTCGATTGATGTCGCCAAAGGAAATTCCACCACATCGAGTAAAGGGAATTGACGATGGTTTTTGTAACCAAAAGGCAACTCATAACGAAAGTTAGTATGAGCTTAAAGGACTGAAAGTCAAGTGTTTTTCAATATTATCTCCAGACCTAGAGAAGAAGGGACTTCACTTCATCATGGGCAAGGCATGTAGATGCAAAATTAACAGCTTCTTAATTTACAATTTGCCCTCTTATCTTTTTGATACATGCATCCCACTTACATTCCTGTTCTCTGAATCTAAATAATCCAAAAAAATATAAAATCAGAACCAAAGAATGTCCAATAAAAGATAAATATGTCTGAAACGGGGACTTATTCATCGAATAGAGAAGTTTGGGGAACAAAAGAGTAGAGATGAAATATTTATAAAGTAAGTAAGCGGTTGACCATTTGCTGGGAAAACAGAGAAAAAAGATGCTATTTTCAATGAATAGTAATTAAAAAGGCTAAAGAATATTCCATTAAAAATGTCATCGGATAAACTGATGGGGCATGAATTTTTGTCATTACAAGGTTTTGGTTCTCGTGGCAATGAGAGTAGGAGGAGTTTTGAGTCTGGTGCTAATATTCAAGGAAGCAAAGTTTGTAACCTTGCTAAGGTATTCATTGATGGTTATGATGAACAAGTTTTAGAAATTTTAGAATGCCTTTATAAAGTTAAGAATCAAAGGAAATGATGCAAGAAGGATGAAACACGCGCAAAAGGATCCACATTGAAGTATGAGCTGAAAAGGTTGGAATGAGAATTAAAAATTAGGATTTCTATTTTATCCTTTTAAGGCTTTGGTTGTTGTTGTAGGAAATAATAGTGCAAAGATAGAACGATATGAATTGAAACTTGTTCGACGTGTTATTCAAGAAAGAAGACTTGGCTCTTTATATATAGCTTTACAAATAATAAAAAAGCAAAACAAACTCAAGCAAATCTTAACAAATTGAATGTTGTATAACAAATTGCAACAACAATAGGACTCTTTCAACTCACGTAGTTCCTTGTCCTGATTTCTCTCAATTTTCTCCTGATTTTCCTCAACAATATCAACTGCTTTTAATTATTCTTTCCACACTCCCCCTTGATTCAAAGCTGGTGATACTTAACATACTGCGAAGCTTCATGAATTTGTCGAGAGGTAGAGCCTTTGTAAACATATCTGCGACCTGGTCATCAGTTTTACAAAACTGAACTGCAATTTCTTGATCTGCTACTAGTTGCCATATAAAATGGTGTTTTTATTTCTATATGCTTGGTTCTACCATGCATAATAGGATTGTTTTTGTTAAGGCAAGTATGGACTAATTATCACAAAATAGGATTGTTGCTTCAACTTGCTTCTGATCAACTTCCTCCATGATCCTTCGAAGCCAAACTGCTTGGCAGGCAACAGTAGTTGCAGCTATATATTCTACCTCTGTGGAAGATAATGCCACAGAGTTTTGTTTCTTAGAAATCCACGTTATCTCGCCTGATCCCAAACTAAAGCAATTACCAGTAGTACTTTTACGATCGTCTTGGGAGCCTGCCCAATCACTGTCGGTATAGCCCTTGAGCATCATCTTGGAAGCTTTAAAAAACCATATCCCATAATTGCATGTCCCAGCTACATACTTCAGAATTTGTTTGGCTGATCCGAAATGATGTTGTGTGGGTGAGTGCATAAATCGTGATACCATACTTACAGAGAAAGCAATGTCGGGCCGTGTGTGTGTGAGATAGATAAGTTGTCCAACCAAACTTCTAAACTTCCTTGCACCTGTTACCTCCGTCCCATCTTGCAACTTTAGTTTTTCATTGGTGTTCATTGGAATGGCTGCCACAATACACCCTTCCATGCCGTGTTGCTTCACCAGATCTGCAGCGTATTTTCGTTGGGATACCAAAATACTATCTTCAACTTGCTTCACTTCCAAACCGAGGAAATACTGCAATCCCCCCAAGTATGTCATTTCGAACCTCCTCATCATGGATTCTTTGAACTCAGTGATGAGATGAGGGGAAGATCCGGTGTACACAATGTCATCTACATAGAGACTTACGATAATCATAACTTCATTTATTTGTTGCTTGACATAGAGTGTTGGTTCACCAGAGCTTCTCTTGAATCCGTTATTCTGAAAGAATTCATCAATCTGACTATACCACGCTTGCGGTGCTTGCTTCAATCCGTATAACGCTTCGTTTAATTTGTACACTTTGTGTTCTTCGCCTGGAACCTCAAAACCTATTGGTTGCTGGATGAAAATTTCTTCTTTTAACTCACCATTTAAGAATGAAGACTTCACGTCAAACTGATAAATCTTCCATTTATATTCTGCTGTTAGTGCCAATATTATTTCGACAGTCTCAAACCTTGCAACTGGTGAGAAAGTTTCTTCATAATCCACTCCGTATTCCTGTGTGAATCCTTGTGCTACAAGTCTAGCCTTGTGTTTTTGAACTCTTCCCTTTGAATCATATTTAGTCTTAAAGAGCCATTTAAGACCAATTAAGTGTTTGCCTTCTGGAAGTTTCACGAGACTCCAGGTCTGGTTTCTTTCAATGGAGATGAGTTCTTCCTTCATGGCAGCCTTCCAAACTTCATTTTCTAATGCCTTTTGAACGTTGATCGGATCCCCAACGAAGAGAGCATAGGTTGTTGAGTAGAGTTCACTAAGTGACTTCATTTTTTACCTGATTTGTTCTGAAGATGATGATTCTTCGGTTGCTATGGATGTAGGTGTCATCGGTTGAGGACTAACTAAAGGTGAATTAATGTTGTTTACAGCTTCAAGTGGCTCTCCATCATTTTCCACGCTTATGGTGGGGCCATTGTCTGTAGCATCTTCTTTCCAGAACTGTTCTTCAACAAACTTAACATCTCTACTGATAATTATTTTCTTATTCTCAGGATCAAAGAGTCTATAAGCTTTAGAACATAACCTGTAGCCAATAAACACATAAGCTTTCAATTTTTGCTCTAGTTTATGTCTATCTGTAGTACTCAATGCATAACAGATACAACTAAAGACACGTAAGTGACTTACAGACGGCTTTGAATTGTGCCAGGCTTCATATGGTGTTGCATCCCACACAGCTTTTGTAGGAGATATATTGAGTAGATAAACTGATGTGGCCATAGCTTTTGCCCAGTACTCATCACTTAGCCTCTTCGATTTCATCATGGATCGAGCCATCTCTACAACCATTTGATTTTTTCTCTCTGCAATTCCATTCTGCTCCGGGGTGTATGGTGCTGTAAGCTCATGCCTGATTCCCTCTATTTCACAGAATTTTGTAAACTTTCTTGAATAGAATTCTCCCCCTTTATCTGTTCTTAGAATTCTCCCCCTCTATTTGTTCTTAAAGTTTTCAAAAAATTTCCACTTTGTTTCTCACTTAAGGCTTTGAATTTTTTGAAGTGTTCGAAGGCTTCAGACTTTAGTGCAAGAAAATACACCCAGCACATACGAGTTAAATCATCAATGAAGAGAAGGAAATACCTACTTCCGGCGTGAGACGTCCTCATGGGACCGCAGATGTCTACATGCACAATCTCAAGTTTCTCAGTTACACGTTTTGCTTGACCCTTTGGAAATGCTTTTCTTGCTTGCTTGCCCAATGTGCACCCTTCACACATTTGTGCTAATTTCTTTATTGTTGGTGGCCCTGTCACCATTTCTTTAGTCGCCAACAACTGAAGCCCTTAAATGTTCAAATGGCCATATCGTTGATGCCATATTTCTGACTCACGTGATTTGCTACTCATGAAGGCACAATCTTCTTTACTAAAGAAATTCAGTGGAAACATACAATTATCGGTCATACTTGCCTTCAAAACTGATTCGCCATTTTTGGACCTTGCAATGCACATTCCATCTTGAAACAAGACGCTGAGACCACTATCATTTAGTTGTCCCACACTGATGAGGTTGTGAGCCAGGCCTGGTGCGAAGTGAACGCTGCTGATAAGCCTTTCTTTTCCATCAACATTGATTTTGATAGTGTCTCTTCCTTCTATTTTTACTTGTTCGTCATTGCCAAGATGTACCTGGGCCTTGTATGTCTCATCCAAGTCTTTAAAGTTATCCTTTTCTCCTGTGAGGTGGTTAGAACATCCATTATCAAGATACCGTATTTCCTTTTGAGAGGGCTGAGAACTTACAATTGTCATGAAGAGGTAGTCATCTACTTTCTCAGGTTGTTCGGCGAACTTTGCTTGACTGTTTTTGCTCCAGCACACATCCTCTCTGTGGCCAATTTTTTTACAATATTTGCATTGGATAGTGCTGTGTCCACGCCCTCTTCCTCTGAAGGTTCCTCGGCCTTTGCCACGGTTTTGATATGAACCTCATCTTTGTAATTGTACTTGGAAGGACTGCTCTTCTTCTTTGATGTTGTTTCGGTTGATCCTTGCTTCATGTGCTTGAAGGGACCCCATAAGTTCATTTATGGTCATGGTGGAGAGATCCTTTGACTCCTCTATGACGGCAACGACATGATCAAACTTTGGAGGCAGACTCCTCAAAATTTTTGCAACCACGGTCTCGTCTGTGATTGTATCTTTGTATGCTCGCATCTGGCTAACCATGGAGATAACTTTGGCAAGGTAATCTTGGACCTGCTCGTTACTTTTCATGGTAATAGTCTCAAAATCTCGCCTCAAAGATTGAAGCTTTATGGTGATGACCTTAACGGAGCCTTGATACTCTGTTCTAAGTGTAGTCCATGCCTGTTTTGCCATTGCTGCACTAGCTATTCTTGCAAAAATGGCTTCGTCAACTGCTTGTTGAATGAAGAATAGGGCCTTTGCATCCTTCTTGATGGACTCCCTGCTAACTTGTTCGTCTGATGTCCCTTCAGGAAATCCATTCTCTACAAGGTCCCAAAGGTCCTGGGACTTGAAGAGAGTCTTCATTTTGATGCTCCAGTATTCATAGGAGTCACCCTTGAAAATTGGTATTTGTGGCTGCACCACATTTGCTGCTGCTGAATTATTGGCCATACTGTTGAAGGCGAATGAACTAGTTAAAGACTAGTGTTGGTAAATTGGCTCTGATACCACAATGTAGGAAATAACAGTGCAAAGACAGAAGGATATGAACTGAAACTTGTTCGACTTGTTATTCAAGAAAGAAGACTTGGCTCTTTATATAGAGCTTTACAGATAATAAAGAAGCAAAACAGACTCAAGCAAATTTTAACAAATTGAATGTTGCCTAACAGATTGCAACAACAATAGGGCTCTTTCAACTCACGTAGTTCCTTGTCCTGATTTCTCTCAATCTTCTCCTGATTTTCCTCAATAATATCAACTGCTTTGAATTATTCTTTCCACAGTTGTAACTCCTGGGCCTATGACTTGTACTTTAAATGATGTTTGGTAGGGGGTGTTGTAATCAAGGAAAAGAGAGTTTTAATTAGTTTTGGATTTGGGGTTTTGAGAGTGAAAGGTTTCTATGTTTGTTAGAAGTTTGTTCGGGTGGTTTGTTCCGGTTTTTGGAACTAGGTGATTTTGTACTTTTTTTATTTTATTTGTCATTGTTGTTAAAAAAAAAAACATATACAAAATCATATAATATGTAACATCATATAAGTTCACTTGAACCATAGACCTTCCCTATATCCCTCAGAGCTTTTAGTGATTAGGTCGAAGAGCTGGGGATGCAAATAGTTAATTTACTTGAAGCCTTGAAACAATAACATTTTTTCCCCTTACTGGAAGGTTTATTATTCAATTATAACTTCAATCCTAGCTTCAATCTCCTCATGTATAAAAAAAATTATGTTATTTATTTATATCATAACAACAACAATATGTTCTATATTCAGGACGTCATGAAACATTTTTATCCACAAAAATGAAATAAAATATCATCATTTTTTTTAGATGATATATAATTCATCAATTCTGCTAATACGCCAAGTGCAATCTTCTTTTTCTGACTTGAAAAATTCTTGTCTGGTGTGGTGCAGGTCATAATATGCCGACCAACCTGATCACTAGACCTCGTGCTGAAATTGGGAACGCTGTCAGCTGAACTTGCAAAAAACACGACAAACAAGTGCTTCCGGGTAAAACACGTTTGTCATGAAAGTAGTTCCATGTTAAATCTTGTAATAACAATTGTTGGAAAGAATAATTTTTATATATTTATAGCCACTCGTTTCATCTCTCATCAATACAAAGAAGAAAAGAGAGAGAGAGAGAGAGAGAGAGAGAGAGAGGAAGGATTGGTAGTTATATATGGAAATGGAGCAAGGGCAGGCAAAATGGAGAGGCAAGGCCAGTGTGAAGTTACCCTCCCAAAGAGCAGAACAAGTATGGCCACTTCTAGAGGACTTTTTCGGCCTAGACAAGTGGTTTCCAACCCTAACCACTTGCCTGCCGGTTCATGGCATCTCCGGCCACCCGGGCTGTGTGCGCTTTTGTGCCGGATTTAAGACTCCGGTCAATAACACCGACGTGAACTGGACGAAGCAGAAGCTGCTGTGGATCGACAAGGATGCAATGAGGTTCAGCTACTCTATTGTGGAGGGTAATGTTGGGTTCAATAATTATGTGTCGGAGGTGAAAGTTGTGGGTGTGGAAGACGGTGGGTGTGAGATCGAGTGGGTCTATGAGGTTGACCCTGTGAAGGGATGGAGGCTAGAGGATTTGGATCTGTTTATTGCGTCTGGCCTGGAGGTTATGGCTCAGAGAATGGAAGCTGCTCTTCAGGTCTACAACAATATTACTTGTTCTGATTAAGTGTGTGATATACTGATCTGTGTGTAATTACTTGGTGTTAGTGATGGGTAGTTGTGTTCGTTTGGTTGGATGGGTTTGGAACTGATCCAAATAGAACAATTAGATTTATTTTCAGTTTTTATAAATTTGATCCAAACTATCTGAATTACATATTAAAATTAACTTAAACCATCCGAATCTAATTCAATTTTTTTTTGTTTTTATCTGAAATATCCAATTATAATTCAGTTTATTCCATTTTTATAATTCAATTTTTTTTATTACAACTAAATACATGATAGTTGGAAAAAAAAATATGATAAAATTGATAATATTCCATTTTACACCTAAAGTTAGTGGTTGATTCTTAACACATAGTCTAATACTAAACAAAAATAGCTCTATATATGTAGAGTTCATGGGTATAAGTACAAAATGTGTATTACTTTTTGTTTTATTTGATTTGTTTGATTTTAAGTTTAGAAATTAATAACCGATTCAATAACCAAATAAGAAATTTAGTTTTGATTCAATCCAAATCAAATAATCGAAGCATTTTATCTAGTTCTAATAATTTATTTGAATTATTCGGTTTTATCCAAATAATGAACACTCCAATGACATCTGGCTTGTCATTGAAGCAATGATCTTTCATGGATCTTATGAGCAATGACCATAAACTAGCCACTAAACCTAAGAAGCGGTTCTACTTTATGAGTATTACTATGAGTACTTCCCATTAGTGTCCAAGTTTTACCGGTTTTTATATAAATACTGTAATATCAATGGTTAAGTTATTTTCTCATATAAACTAATCACATTAGCCATCAGAAGATAAATGGACAGGACTAAAAATAATGTACTTACAGCATTTTTTAAAATGGATAAAAAAAAAAAAAGATATTGCACTTAGAGATGACTTCGGTGATATGGAGAGACCTTCTTGAAGCTTATTCACATGGTTGGGAGAACATTATTGTTCAGTCCGATTTTCAAGTTGCAGTGGCTGCTCTTCTAAACTACAAGAAGCCGTAATTTTAATTATGCTTACGGTGTTGCTATTGATGATATAATTGATCTATCATTTGCCGTGGAATGTAACCATGATTCTTAAGTGAAGCTATTATGCCTACTTTCAAAAAAAAAAAACCAAAAGATATTTATTATCTACACATATGGCTTTAGGAGGAAACTGGAAAGTAATAACTACCTCACAAGTCTCGTTTTAAATTTTCAAGGTCAAAATTCTGTCAAAAAGCAGTATATTTGATCAACCCTATATCTATAGAGTTCCATCTCCTATATAATATTTGTATTGGTTAACATTAATTAGGGAAAAGATGATGAGTCATTTGGTAAAAACAGTGAAAGAATCAAGAACAAGTAAAACAATAAGACACATTTAATTATTGGAGTATTTTGTTTCCTTGTTTTTTTTGTTCCATTTAACTTCCTTAATTTGTAACAATATTGGCGCTCATAAATCTAAAATTCGTTCCAGTTGAGACATTTCCAGAGAGGATTTTACATCATTATGGTGTCCTCGATTTTACATCAAGAGAAATAATAAAAGCTATGAATAGAAAACCATCCCTAATTAAATACCAGGAGAAGCGATAAACTTTAGAAATTAAAAAACATGATTCTCGCAGTCGCTAAAAAATATGCTTCTTGCAAGCTGACCAAGTCCTAAAATGTACTACAATATACTTAGGTCCCTCATGCCCAACACTCTACACTAGAGTTATTATTTGACGACCAGCTATGGGAGACCAGAAATGGGAAGGCAAGTTCAGGGCCAAGCTGGCAGGCTGCAAGACAGACCAAATCTGGCCTCTCATGGCGGACTTCTTCAGCATCCATAAATGGAACCCAGGACTTGATACATGAGAGGCCGCAAAGGGTGAACTGGGTCAGGTTGGTTGTGTTAGTCGCTGCACCACGAACGCAGCATTCTTGATGGTCGAGAAATTGGTCGCCATCAGTCCGGCTGAACAGATCCTGACCATGGAAATCCTGGAGAACAACAGGGGGCTCCAGTTCTGACCTGTAAAAACTCAGAGACTGGCTGTGAAATTAACTAGTCTTTCGGGCTAAGCCCAGTTGAAGGTTTAAAGCTGCAGGAGTTTCTCTCCAGCTATAAAGCTCTTGGCATAAGAATGGCAAAGAATATGGAAGCGCCTGTGAAGTCCTCTTGGTGAGCAGGATGTATCTGTAGGAAGAAACAAAAGCTTGACTTTTCAGCCGCGTGTGAAGAAATAGAAATAATATATCTCATTTCCCTCAAGGAAAAAGGGGGGAAAAGGAAGCCATTAGTCACAATTAGCTTGCTGACTATAAGCTAGTATAATTTAATAACTATGTTTTGCAATCTTAACATATTGGTTCCATTACCGAAAATTAAAAGAGAATGGGAGCGGGTACAACTATGAACAGGTGCAAAAAAAAAAAAAAAGGTTCAATCGATATGAACATTGTACAACAATTGAATTTCCTGGTGCTTCTGATACCGCTGTTACATTAGCTCCTCTTTCGGACCGTAAATCACCTGACAAAAAAGTTGGGTTACTTCCACAAGCTAAGATCTGCAGACTGAAGGCACTGGCATGTGAATCGGCTTGCATCGGGCTTTCGTTCCAAATTACTCATCATCGAAAGCACAAGCTGGCCAGCCCCCTAGGCTCAAGTGTCCTGAAGGGGGATGATTCAAAGGATACTTCTTTCCCTGCAGTTTGTTGTTTGAGTGGGCCGATTTATAAGATCTCTTCAATTTCATCTGGCACATGCAACTTTTCAATTTCAGCCTGTTTGGAAGTGAAAACAACCAAGTAATCAGAGGGTTAACTCTAGCTCATGGGATTTTCATCAATGAGAACATTTATATACGAAATAGTGAAGATGGGTAAAAAAGTGTAGATACTCTGCAAAGAATACAATTAACACTATGACATGTGCCAACTTATATAAAGTTCTGATCAAATCAAATTCCAAAAGCTCCCCTAAAACAGAGCTATGTCTCCACAGAAGTAAACAGTTGACACCTAAAATAGTTCTTTTGACTTCCCCCCTATACTGAATTCTCACAGCATTTATGTGTGAAAGAAAGGTGAAAATATGTAGATAAGACATTTTGCATGAGTCCAATACCCTCCTCAAACCGACAGGTAGCCAGTTTCATCCAGCTAATACTCACATAGTTCCATAACAGACAACCAAACTCTCACAGTTTGTTGCATGAAACTCACTCATAAAAATTTTAGTGACCTGCATCATCTATCATTTGAAAATATCTAGTTTTCGACATCCTGAATAAAAGGAAATTGAATCGATCCGAAGATAATTTGGGAAAACTGGCATCCAATTATGGTAATAGAGTTGATACCTATAAATTTCACAGAATTGTTGTTGGATGAGGGATTCTGGTTGAAAACTACAATTTCAGGCATTGCAGTAAGGAATCATAACTGATGGGATTTTAAGCTTTGGATATCGAGAAATTGCCGCCAGAAAGTAAAAGAAGACAGCAGAGTAAAAAATGGAGGCTTAGGGTTAGGGACAAAAAAGGGAGATGGAAGCAGCGCTAGCAGCAAGACTTGGCCTTCAATTGTTCAGCATGATTACAAACAGGAAGTCTTATGACGAGTCTCCCAGAAGCATTTTAGGTTTGGATCTCTCTCACCACAACACCATACCAAGCTCAAAACTTTGTTAGAGCCATCAAACAAAATTTCAGCAATCACAATCAAGAAGAGGAATAAAAGTATAAATCAATCACCTTAATTTCAGCACTATCAGTTGCAGAAGGTTTCATGTCCAAGGCAAGACCAAAATGAAGTATGGCCTTCTCATACATGTTACGCCGCTTGTAAATCTTACCCATTAATGCATACACGCTGCTTTCACGGGGTGCATACTCTTTGAGTTCTTCCAGAACTTCAAGAGCTTCATCAAATTTTTCCAAGCTCATGAGTATATTTGCCTTCTGATACATAGGAAGAGGGTTCTTCTTATCTGCTAAAATAGCTTTCTCCATCATCTCCAAAGATTCCTCACTTCTCTGTGAGTGAGTCAAGAAAGTCCCAATAACACTTGAATAAGAAAATAACACAAGTGAACGTACATATGAACAAAGCAAGTAAGCAAACCTTTAAAGCATGTAATGCTGTTCCAAGATAAGACATTATAACAGATGATCGTGGATTTATTTGGAAGGCCATCCGGAAGTGGTGCTCAGCAAACTCATACTTCTCCTGACGAAAGAAAACCATTCCAAGCCCATACCAGGAATTATAATGCCTTGCATCAACACGAAGGGCACTTTGGTAACTCTTAATTCCATTTTCAAAATCCTCCAAAGCTACAAACCTGCAGTGAATCATAATAACAGGTTTAGCACACAATAGTACCTTTTTGGTAGCTGCTTAACTGGAGGAAGGAGATGAAATGTGCATCATACTCGTGACCACAAAGTGTGTGGGCATATGCAAATCTTGAATTCAATTGCACGGCTCGCTGGAAGTTTTTCAAAGCAGTTTCATGGTCTTTCTGCAAGCTGTAGCAGTTCCCTAATGCACACCTGAAAATCATATAAGAGTAAGGCTTCTTTACGTTAACCAATTTGAATCCTCTCAAAATAGAAGTAGGTAAAAAGTTCAGGTCATACAGCAATTACATATAGCAATTATATATATAGCAATATATAAGGCTTCTTTACGATTAATGTTATGTTCCTGTTTTGCAATTCAATCTAGGTTACAACACTAACAACTATCACCTGTAGGTTGCATCTACATCACTCTAGTTTACAAAAGACAAGTCAAACTCATGTAACAGCACAGGAAACGCAAACAAACAATATAAAGTAAAGGAACAGAAGAACAGAAAACAACTACCATGATTGAGGAGCCAAGCGGTCAGTTGATATCAGCTCTTGAGCTAAGAAACTCAACTTCATATCTTCCTTCAGATGCTGCAGCAAATTTAAGTTACAAAGTAAGTTAAAGCACATAAGGCTTAGTTATTTAATTGATGTGTAACCAATAAGTATTTCTGAAATAACTGACTGCAACTTCCACAAAGATGTCACAGAACTCAAAATCCATATGTTATAATATTCCAGGATTAAAAAAACGCACATATAAAACAGTTGAATATATATCCATTCCTTCTAAACTGTAAGGTGACACACGGCGTGCAAGACTGAATGCCCGATCAGCTTCCAAGTAATCTACCAATTCAAAATGTGCCTTCCCAACCTGCATTACAAGCATTCAAACAATGCCAGTTTTACATTCTACAAATCCATATATCAATAAAATCAACCAAGGCAGAATAACGTATTACAGAACCACGGAACTATCAAACTAAAAGCCTAAAACTAACAACATCCCATCATTCCTCCATCACCCCTCCCACATTTAACATCAGAAAGTGGTGGATTCAATATTGCATCAATTACAGCATATTAGTGTAAGTTAACATTGCAGAATGTTACATAAATTCTGCACTTAATTAAAAGTAAAATTGGAAACAATTAACTAATTTCAAAGCTATATGAAACAACAAAACAGGAAGTTTCAATTAGCAATCATGAAATGAGAACTTCACTTTCTCTTCAGCTTTGCTGAAAAGAAACAAGCACAATGTTCCAAAAGACATAAATATAGAATACAATTACCTGGGCAAGTACCCATCCTGTCTTGTAATGTTTCTCGGGCAATTTTTGGTAGACATCCAATGCATCCTGTGACAACATAAGGATTCCATATGAAAGGAAACATAGACCAACAAGATCAAAGCTTTGTTCAGGATAAACTGCAAACTTACATGACACCTATAAAAGCAAGAGAGTCTGTAGCCTTCCCCGATAGTCCTTAGAAGGCTTAATATTTCTGAAGCACCACCTAAAACTCTTGAGCCAAGCATAGCAACTCCAGCACTTGCAATTGTTGTCCCATCTTGTTCAAGGGCTCTAGCATCATGGGAGGAATATGGACTAGAAGTCGCCGTAACATTTGCACGAGAATCATCAAAAGTCTCATTTCTTACGCCTACACATGTCAAACGAGGATGTCGCTAAGCATTTTTTTTGCTGCTACTCAGAAGTGGACAACCAGACAGATATTGCAAAGAATAATGTGCTTAATGAGCACTTTAGAACAGCCGTGCTAACACTGTCCCAAAGATTATGTAACCTTTCCATTTTAGAGCCCACCAGCATGTTTAGTGTTTCATTCCAACCCAACTCTCCAGCCTTTGTATTTAGCCTGTCATAGATCAATTTGGGACACCAAAGTATTGACAATATGTGACATCCTTTTGAGACAAACAGGTTTTTATTTCCAGAAATAAAGCAAACAAAGTGAAAGTCACATCAGCAAAAACAATTTTTGATCTTCAAACATAAATGATGATGTTGAGTCAGAATTTTTTATTTAAAAAAAAAAAGATAAACCTGGAGTATGTCTTAAAAAGATCAATTTTGTAGCACTGGGACTCATAATGCTTTGACCAATGTTGATATTGTAGCCGAAGAACAGAAAAGTTAACCAACAATTAAATAACAGAAAAAAGTCACATAGAAATGGCTTCGGAAATAATTGTACAGCTTAGGAAAAAAAAAAGTGATACATAAAAAGATTCATCACCTTCTTCTACATTTTCGTTGGCCCAAGATTGTGCTCTACGTACTGTCACAGAACGGAGAGCCATAGAACTCAACTTTGTAGCACCAAGGAATTTAGACGAGTTATTACTCCCATTCCCAGCTACTGAAGTGGCACCAGCATTTGTGTTGATCCCAGCATCACAAGAAAGTCTTGTACTTCGCCGAGGAGCAGAATCAGGAAACAACCTTCCAGAAATCTGAAACACATGAGACAGACTCATAATATGAACACTTAAATTTATATATCCATATGCCATAATTAAATTTTTAGAAAGGGATGGAACAAAATAATTGCTTCAGGGCATGCATTTTGGCTCAAACCAGTTAAGGCTTGCATTTCTCATCAAACTTCACCAGTGAAATGATGCTACCAGATGAGAGGGTAGGTGGCATGACGTAAATGAACATAAAATTTCTATGTGCACCTTCATGTTCATTGAGGAGAATCATGAAAGAAGAAACCAAAAAGATGAAGCAAATAAAAAAAAAAGCAAATGATGAATGTACATGTCCTCTACCTTACGTAATTTTCCTTCATCCACGAACTTTCTTCGAGGTGCCTGAATTGTAGAGTTCACAATTGACTTCGGAGAACTATCAGCATTAAGTGAGTTCATGTTAGGGCCATTTGGCTGTTGATTGCGGCAGAGAGGAGGTGGAGCAGCATCTGGAACCTACAAGTTACAGAGACCTTCTGATTGACTATCTACCTTTACCAAGAAAACTTATGGCTGCTGACGGATTAATCCCAGCAAATCAATCAGAAATGCAAATTTAAGAGAAAGGTGTGGCTCAAAAAGATGAACTTAGGCCATACCTGTGATGCCATTGGTGAAGGAGTGTTATAAAATGACATATTTGCAGGACCTCCATTTAGAGTCTGAGCAGTACCACCTCCCGACATTGTTGCCCCATGGTAACTATTAGGAACATCTCTATGGTTGTTCCCTTGAACATTTTTCAATTGTCTTAGACTGACATCATCAGAACTAAATGACCTTGATGAAGCTGTGCTACGATCCTCACTATAATTATGCAAGCTTGGGGAAGCCAGACTACTGCGCAAGTAATGTTTTTGAATACAAAGAGCTGCTGCTTCTCCAAAAACTGCTGCTGCTTCTTCAGCAGCACCTAAAAATCAAAAAAGAAGGAAGCACATGAATTCAGTGTAAGGTCTTTAACATCTTATGTTTATAAAACAAATTGACTTTGGTTCTTGAATAATCCACATCATTTCTGTTTCTATAACAAAAAAGTTCCCTTTTATATCAAAAAGGCCTGAATCAATAATTGTGATTTTACATATGGACAATTCCTCAATATCTAGGTGAATCATACAGACAGAAGCTGCATGTTAACTAAGGCAAGGGGAAGAAAGAAAGTAACTCGCTGAAAGACTTGCATGACATTTCACAAAGTTTTATGACTTAAATAACCTAAACATAAGAATTTACAATGAACACCTCCATAATAAGGATAATATGGCAATAAATATTAATCAGTTTTCAGCAAATGGATGAGATAAAGTTAGCTTTAGCATGACACTACCAAAGTAAAGAACCCAAAGGCTATTTGTTATGCATACCTAAAATACATAACTCCTCATATGCAGACCAAAGTAAAGGATCCAGAGACAACGCCAACTTAAAATGATGAATAGCACTCTTCTTTCTATCTGTGTACCTGCAATGAGGGAAGGGGATGAAAAACTCAAATAAATAAATAAATAAATCATCGACCTGAAAAGCAAATTTGATCATACTATCCTAAACTCAGCAACTGACAAAGAACTTGGAACGTTTTAGTACCCAATGTGCGTGACTCTGATGGCAATGCACTAGGATTTCTAATGATTACTGGTGCATAAGACTGCTAACATAGGCATAGTAGTAGGTACAGCAAGCAAGTGTAGGCCAAAACATACTCAGATAGAAATGGCACAAAAGATTCTTGCTCTTTCAGAGCTTGCAGATGAACTTGCCTCCAACCGAACAAATTGAAGACACAAGATTTAGTTGATTGATTGATTGATTGATTTTAGCATTTGATTAGCAATTCAGTTTCAAGATTGCCCAAAAAACAACAATTCCATTTGAGTAGCAACTAGCAAGGCACAGGAAAAACAAGGAACATAAACTGAGGGTTAGTTACGGTTTGCTGTGTGAACCATGTTTTGCCATTTCGCTTGAAAGGAAGTAACTCTAATAGAGCAAGGTATTTCTTCCCTGAATCTACAGAAGTAATATTTTTACCTTTACAACTTTTCTTACCATCTAAATTTAGCTCATTGTTCTTGGTATTCAACACATCTAAACTAAGTGTACTTTTCCTTATTCTATCCTGAACCAGGACTACTATTGACTTTTACTCATGGCCTCAATCTAACTTTCCATAAGTCCACTCGCCTATCACAAATCACACCAAGGTCAGACTTATTTTTTGTCAGAATTTGTTTCTTAATTGCCATCTTGTACGTAGATAGCATACTTTCTCTGGAGATTGTTCATATTATTTCCCTGTTAGCTAGGCAAACCCTTATCAAATAAGATTCTGCGTGGCACTTCTCCGTTCCACCCATCCTGCCTTTTCTATATTAACATCTTGTTCAAGTCCTCTAAACTATGGACAAAAAACACCTAAATACGAAATAGGGTCACTTTAAGGATGCAAAATGGGAAACATAATATCACTGAAAACTATAATTTCTCTGCTCACTCAAAGTCATTTATGCACAAACTGTTTAAGATTTTTTTTCTAGGAAGAAAAAGATGAAGAAGAAAAGATCAAGATGAATTCCAGAAATGAGAATTAATTGTATTCTTAATGAATTGCTTTCTTAATATTCTTTAAAGAAAGGCAGACACAACAGGTTTAGAGTCATGGAAGCCTAGACCAACCTATAAATAAGCCCAAGAAGGTAATGTCCTGCGGCACCATTAGGAATCTGCAAAAAGGAAAATAGAGTGTGCACCTTCATTTCCCATAACAGTGAACAAGTCAGGAAAGATAGAAACAAAAGAGAGGATGAATTAAAGCCTGGAGATCACCATGTTAACATAGAATTGCATGGTCATGTTAAAAGAAAAGATATTATGATATCAGTCATCAAAGACTTAAATAAATGCCACTTAATTGCTAACCTTTCTTAACAGTAGTTTGTGATCCGCTCAATGTTTTAAAAATACAACATTTTAATGGTACAGTCACAGATGAACATAAAAGCCAGCACCTCAATTATGCCAAAAATAGCATTATATACCTCAGAAACAGGCTCATTAGCAGGACATAAAGCTGCTTCAGCTTCCTTAAGAAGATCCATTTGAAAGCATGATATTGCAAACAAGTAGCGGGATTGAGGCATTTGTGCTCCTTCACACAAAACAGAAGGAATTTCATCACTGAACAACAATACCACATGTGACAATGTCTCTTCCTAAAATTCTCCAAATAGGATAGGAAGGAACAATTATGACGTGCATACCCTTTAATACATGATATGCACAATATGCCTGATTGTTTTGCAAGTAGCATGAAGCTAAGAGCTGCAAATTCATCTGCATACAATAAAAGAAAAAAGGAATCAGAGTGAGATGACTGCCAGATGAGGTGAACACCGAATGTAAGAAGCGGAATCAAACGTGTTCATACAAGCAAAAAACAGAAAACATTTGTGTCACTTAGAAAAAAGGGAAGGATCAATACTGATTATTTCTATATGAAAATAAAAGATCATTCTTCCAACTGGGCAAGTCTGATTCACCAAAATTTGATCATGAAGGAACGCTGAAACAGAAATCAGCTCCGCAATTAAGTAGCTCAAGAATTATCCTATTTCCACTTCCTGGAGATATAAAGCTCTCACAGGGCCAGAAGAGAAACTTCTCAGTAAGAAGAAATCCTTCTTATTAAACAGGCAAAACTGGAGTGGAGACAACATAAGAGGAAATTAAGGAATCCAACTACAAATCGGAACATTAACTCAAACCAAAGAGCAAGGCAAGAGTTGTTAACAAACAGAATGTGGAAACAAGCGATATCTCAGAATCAGGAACAATGTTGGTTTGGAAATCAGAAACAGTTCTGAACTCAAAGAGAAAAAGCAAGTGAGCCTGGACAAGTGACCTCGGAAGGGAACTCGGCGCAAAGACGCTCGCAGAGGAAGATGGCGTTTCTGTACATGAACTGGCGGAGACTGTTCTGAACACAGTCCGCCAGCATCGCTTCCATGGCTGGCTGTCTTCTTCGGAATTTGAAAAAAGAAACGTTCGAAGATGAGAGACGTAGGAAAATGTTTATCGTTGTTTTCTTGGGGGTTTTCTGGTTTCTCTGCTCTAGGTTTTTCAAAATTGGGGGAGGCACGTGCGTTCTGGCCTTCCAAAATCGGAACTCACGTGACGTTTGGTCGGGCTGGATTGAGGACGGGAAAACGATGTGGAGCAGAACTGGGTCCCATGAGTAAATGACACCCGTGCCCCTAATCTTTTATTATTGTACTCCTCTTCCGCATTATCCGGTAGCAGTTCGCGAATCTCCCATCGTGAGTCTCCTTCCAACCCCTCTTCCGCTCTCTTGTCGTTTGCCGTTCGTAAATCTCCTATTATCATTAAACTCTGGCTGTCTCCAGTTCGCGAATCTTTCATCGTGAGTCTCCTTCCAACCCCTCTTCCGCTCTCTTGTCGTTTGCCGTTCGTAAATCTCCTATTATCATTAAACTCTGGCTATCTCAAATCTCTTGCCGTCATGAATCTTCAGCACTTCGTAGATCTCCCCTCGTTCTTCAATCTCCCGTCCCTTAATTTCGCCTACTAACCTATTCGGAGATGAAGACAGCATACAAGCCTTAATTTCGCCTCCTCCACCTTCCTTTTAAGCCTCAATTTTGCCTCCTCCACCTTCTAAATCACTGGAGATGAATAGTGGCGGTAGCAGTAGGGCATGAATATTTTTCGTCCGATTGTTTCTTTTTCTTTTTTTTTCCTTTTTTCATATTTTCCTCTTTTCATTAGTTTTCTTTATTTTTTTATTAGTTTTCTTCACTTTTTTTTGTGCCACTGTGGCAAATCGTCCTGCGCTAGCATGCCACGTGGCCAGATCTATTAATTTTAACATTTTTCATCCTCCAAACCCCTAAAATGGAACGAAAAATTGAGGTTGAGGACCTCCCATGCAAGGTTATGAGGTTGGGGTTCAAAATAGGACAATAACAAAAAGTTATGGGCCACAAATGCAATTTACCTGGGAAACCATGAACAATAAAAGGAAAAATTACAAATAAACCACTAATATTTTTAGGTAGTCCAATTCACTGACTAATATTTTTTTGGTCAAATAAATCACTAATTGGCTGACATGAGTTGAAGGACTCCACATTAATGCCTTCTTCCTTTTTGGGAAAATTACTAGAACCCCCCTGAGGTTAGGTCAAACCTACACTTGTGTCTCCTTTACTTCAAATACCTATAGTTATTCCTTTAAAAATTTAACACCATCATTCACCATTAGACTAAAAAAGGAAAAACACCAAACTTAGCCCTCTTAAGCTTCATTCATGGACACTTTACTCTCTAGCTTAAGAAAAACAAAATCCATAAACAAAAAACAAATTCTAAGAGATTAAAAGACCTTATTCAAACATAAAACCCTAACCTTTCAATTTTGCGTCATTGGTCCAATTAGAGAAGTTGTTGTTGATCCAAATTGTGTTAGCGACATTCGATTGGCCACCGTTCAAAAGGTCCATCACGACGATGCCTCACCTTTCCTTGGAAATTCCTTCATTCCAACCCACGATTTGTCATGGTAATGATGCTCTTTGTCACACTCAGCCCCGACTCTGGCCTTGTCACAAATTTCAACTCACCACTACTCTCATCACCTCCCTCTTGGTCTTTGACTAAATTAGCCTCGTTTCTGGCTTCATTGAAAATCTTGGTCTAGCCACTGCCAAGAAGCGCTCGAGAAGGAAACGGGCACCAATTAAAAGAAAGCTTCAACAGAGGATTCGTCTTCAGCCGATGAATCGGACCCTAAATGAATTGAAGGATTTGAAGTATAATCAAACCAGGAGAGGACCCAGGTACAATTTTGATCGAAGCTTTTGGGTCGCCCAATGCCAGTAACTCAACAGCGACTGTCATCAAGCAAAAGAGTAGGCTTGGTGGTCATCGAGCAGAAAAGTAGGCTTGGTGGTCGTCGAGCAGAAGAGCATAAGGCTTGGCTTGGTGGCAAGTGAATCTGGGTCAAATTTGACTACTGCTGCCCCATCGTTTCATCGTCCCATCATGTCACCAATGACCTTAATGCTCTAGTTCATCATCTCCTTGTTTGTTTGATTTGTTGTTTCATTATTTGTTTCTTTGATTCGTTGTTTCTTTGCTCTAATATGTTGTTCCATTCTCTGATTGAATGGTAGGTGGAGGTGAGGGTGGAGGGAGATGAGGCCTAGTTTGTTAGATGAAAAAGTTGGTGGGGTAAAACTTTTAGGGAAGAAAGTTAGAAGGGTAGAAGTGGGTATTTTTTCTTTGTTATCATAACAGCAGATAAGAAAGTTAATTTTCTAGGGGGTAATTATAGGTATTTAAAATAGGGGGATACAATTGTACATTCAACCTAACCTCAGGGGGTCCTGATAATTTTCCCTTCTTCCTTCTTTCATTCCATCCACGAATTCTTTTTTATTCAACATCATTTAATCCATCCTTATTCTTACAATGTTATCTGACAACACCCCTCTCTCTTTTTTCTTCACCTAATACTTATGTTGGAGTTTGAAGCTTTATTGCATAAAAATGGTGGGAGGCCGAGCAAAGGAGGATAAGAATTAATAAACTTGTCAAGATGAGGAAGGCTTTATGAAAACTCAAAATTGCCATTGCTATTTTAGCAACCAAACTTGCTCTGTCTCCCAAGAAAAATAAATCCAAATTCATTGGGTAATTTTCTCAAACACCTGGCATGCATAATACTTGAAGAAATAGCCCACCGAATAATTTTGCAAAAAAAGAAAACAATAAAAGGATCCACGTGAAAGCTTTCAGGATGTAACAAAAAATTCAATCAAGATCAATTAAGGGACAATGGATTCGAAAGAAATAAAGTGGTACTAAAGAAGAAACATTTTCAGAGATAGGAAAAACAACAAAGAAGTCTAACCAATTTCTTGGTGTTAACTTACGGTTGCTAATTAGGTGAAGGTTGACGGATGAACAGGTTCGAAAAGTTACGCAAAGAAGAAACATAGGAAATACCAGCAACGAAGGTATTGATGGCTAGGTTTCCGGGTCACTCATTTCATTTTGTGAGTAATCCTTTCTAGGGTGATAAAAAAATGAAAGTGCATTAAATAATATTTTACTTTTGCCACATAATTATCATTTATCAGAATATTCTTTATTTTTCAATAGTATATTAACTTATTTAACCAATAGTGATCTATTTGGGTTGATTTTAAAACATTACTAGTTTATTCGACCAAAAAAATTAGTGGGTGAATTAGATTGGACCAAAAACATTAGTGGTTTAAATTATAGGCTCTGACATGCTCCATTTTTTACCCAAATCATCCAAGTAGTTTTGTTACCCAAGTAGATCTTTTTTCTCATCCATTTGTGTTCAAACACATTTATTTCTATTATTTAAAGAAAAAGCTAAGTGAAAAACATAAATTACTATTAATTGGAAAATAACATCACCTTGTAATTTCACAATTGTATAGTGTTTGTGTGTCTGTGTTTCTGTGATAGTTATGAACAGTCACAATAACATGGTCCTTATTGTTTTACTCTCACTTTCTATAACTTGGGCAAATATGAAGTTAACATACTTCATTGTTTGCACTAGTTGTGGGAGCGCACGTTGTTGTAGGATTATAGAAATGTAATATAATGGTGAAAGATAGCATCATTTTATAGCCTATATAGATTATAGAAAAAATAAAAAATATAGAACACTTATACATAATTTACCAATTTCACATTCAATCCATAATAAAAAAATCACAAATTTATTAAAGAAACAGCAAATAAATTAAGAAGAAATTGGGACTCCTTTTTATCTATTCATTCTTTTTTTTTCTCTTTGTGTAAATTAGGGGATTTGATCAATTTTTTGCAAGGGAATTGAGCTTGATTGTCTAACTAATGTGTTTGTTTGTAATTGTATAAACCTGCTGCAGGTGTTAGGGATTAAGATAGAGTTCACGATTGCTTAATTGGTGTTTTAATTGGCTTTGTGTTAGGGATTTGTATAGACCTGCTACGTGTCTCAACGATTGGAGATTCTTAGAGAGCACAAGTACCTAGATTTAACTCTTCAAATTCTGAAGGTTAATGTTGCAACATTTTGAGCTTGGATTTCCTAAATAAGTTTTCTTTAGGGCAATTTAAATCTATATTTCAACAAAAAAAAAATGAATCTTGTACTTTTAAGATTTTTGCTTAACCAGAATTGAGTACATTTTTCATACTTAAGTACAATATTCCACTTTTTTGGTTTTGGTTGAATGAGCTTTGTATCTTATCCACTATGCATTCACCACTAGACTAGTACTTGACCTTAATTCATACATGCACGGACACAAATTCAAATAGTATAAGTGAGAAGTTCACACATCTAGAGTTGTATTTTTTCAAAAAGGAATACTAGTATTAATATTCATGCATATTTTCATTTTTGGTTTTTAGCGATGTCATCTTCAATGAGTATTTTCCATCTATTGAAGAGTTTAACTTCATTCCAACAATAAAAGATGATGATCTTATCAATATAGCTATTGACAAAAATCAAGCTATTGTGGATGAAATGGCAAATGTTCCAGAACTGGAAGAAAGAACTACAACTGGAAATAAGGAATAGGAAGAGAGCGATGAAGGTCTTAACGGAGCGCTTGCCAAAAAGAGTATAGCTACACAATCCAAAATTTGGACAACATTTACGAAAGGCATAGATGTGACAGGATGATGTCAGTCAAATGCAATTATTATGGTGCATTTTTCTATTGGCAAAAAACTGGAACAATAACACATCTTGTTAGGCATATGAATGGTTGTCTTAAAAGGAAGTTGTATGTAAAGAAAAACCAACTTTTTAACTTTTAACTTAGTGATATAACTATTAAGCTAACATTCTAGCCCTTACACTGGATATAGTAGATGGAAAATATACCCCATAAAGATGAAGGAAGCCATTTTTCATTAGGGGTTTATGCATGAGCATCCATTCTCGATTGTAGATAACGAAGAGTTTAACTTCACAATGAAAATTGTCATCCATTAGTTTGAAAAACTTGTACTACTTTAAAGAGCAATTGCATAAAGGTAAATAAGTACGGGGGGAAAAAGTGAAGGTCATGCTAAAGAACATTTCAAAGATCAGCCAAACAACATACTTATGGAAATAAAAAAGTTAGAACATTGGGTATGTGGTTATTATTACCCATTTTGTCGACTCAGAGTGAATGTTAAATAAGTGGATGCTAAACTTTGTTCGTATTCTTTCTTTACATATGAGCGACATCATTTCAAATGCTATTTATAAATGTTTGTAGGGGTAAGGTATTAAGAATAAAGCTAAGATGAATGTTGACCTATTCAGATATAAACCTTGAGTCAAGTTGTTCAATATACTTACTATGACTAATTGAAATCAAACTTGCTTTGATGGCACCAAAAGAAGACAAAGCTCACTTGTTACCTATTGGTTGTTGAAGTACTCATAAGCAATTGAAATTCTAAAGCTATTTGTCTTCAATAAACATTATAAATTTCATATACAAGTTCATGATCCCTTATCTTTTGTATTACCTGGATCTTTAGGAATATCCATATTTAGATCTTTAGGAATATTAAAAACATTTTAGATATAAGGTGTGCTTCTTTTGTGACTTATCACAACATTAGTAACTATATGCTTTGTACAACATAATTCTGAATTTATTGTATATAAAGTTAGTAATGTTTGCAACTATGAATTTTGCATATTTTTATCTGCAGCAAGCAAGTGAATGGTTTTGACATGGCACACCATCAATGGTGGAAGTGTCAACTACTAATTTTTTAGGTTACCTCGAGCCCCCTACTAGTGCTGTAAAGTCTGAAATTGCTACTGTACTTACCGTATCTTTTTTTTGTGTTTATGAGATGTGCCATTTTTTAACTTTTAGCTTGCTCATATTTTTTTTGTTAAATTTGAGAATCATTATGTTGTTTGTCAATTCAACTTTCAATTGTTCTTGCATTTTCAAATTTTACAGGTTTGGCTTTAAGGCTTAAAGAATGGCTGAAGGTGGTGAAAACACTTTCAACCACCCTTTACTCTTGTTACATAATTTAGGGTGACAAACTCTTATTACATAATTTATGAACTTGGTTGTCTGTGACTTTGTATAACTTATATTGAACTTGATTGAAAGTCTTTGGTTATATACTTGGTTGTAGATATGGGCGTTGGGTTGACCCGATATGGGATCAGGCTGGATCGACATGTCTTGGTCTGGGTCAATGAGGACCGGGCTTGGACTGGTCCTAAAGGGCGATCCTGGGTCAGGTCCAGGCAGGTTTAGAGCTTTTTTATTTTTTTATTTTAAATTAGAAATATAATTAATTGTATATGTAATAAATATTTTTAAGAAAAAATACCATTTCTGGTGTAAGTTTTATTAAGTAAAAAAGCCAAACGACACTTACAAATAATCAGAATAGGCCTTACATTTTAAAATGGTAAAAATGTTTTGAAAATAATGAAAAATAGAAACCTATGATCTATGTTTAACAGTATAATCAAATCAAATACAAACTACATGTATGATTGGAAAAAAAAATTCAAGTCTTAGTATCGGATATTACCTCGTCATTCGAACTCTTTTGATATTGCTGTCAGAGTGTTGCGATGCCCCAATCTCAGTTGCACACGCATACTTCTACCGCCTTGGGTGTCAATTTTGATCGTTTTTCCGATATCACCCGTTTTTCTACATTAGACGTTGCCTCGGATGATACAGTGAAAGAATCTCATATGCAATTATCAACAAGATCGAAAACCTAGATCTCTTTTGTTTCCATCACTCCAAAATATCGACGTCGCTTAACTCGAATGATGTGTTGAGATAATCATCGACTTTAGTTAATCCCAATGTCATCGATCGAAATTGTTTGAGTATTTTTAGGGCCAGGTTGAATCTTGCTGAGATTGATCTCCTTAGAGGCTCGATTTGAGGAGCTTTGGATCTTACCTTATTCGAATGCTACTCACAATATAACTTGTATAAAGGATGCAAGTACTTGAAAGCAATAGCAGACATAGCCAAAACATTTATATGAGACATTTCTAAATAAGTATGAAAAATTCCTTTAAGCAATGTTGTTGTGCCCATTAATTTGACATGTGGGTCAAGCAAAGAAGCAACTAAAAAGATATGTGAAATATTTTTGAAATACTAAAGCCACTTAATTCGCATGGCTTCGACAGTCGGTTTTAACAACTCATTATCTTTAAACTAATGTAAAGTATATGTAATGTTTATTAAATAAAACAAAACTTGATGAATGGTCGAGTAGTAAACACCAGAGAAAAATTTAGTAGCATTGTAAAAAAACTTAAGCAATTCATTAGTTTTAGAACAATTTTCCCAAACTTTAGTCGTAAGAAATTTACAACCCATTTTTAAATTCATGAAATGCATCAACAAATTGTATACAGGAGTACATTTTGCAACATCAAATATATAGAGTTCCAGTGGATTGAGCAATCCAATTTAAACTGTTTATGAGAAAATTCTTTTTGATTTTCAAAACAAAACCTTTTAAATTTACAAAACACATCAGGTCTTTAATTTCAAATACGTCAATGAGTTTTGAATATGCTGAATTTTATTTTGGAGAGCTTTTAAATTCTTTTGCACACGAAGGTTTAAAATATAACACATGCATTTAACATGAAAAATTGCACCGTTGAAATGTTGTTTCAATGCTTGACTCAAAAGGCAAGGGACAACGTCATTGTTTGAAGCATTATTAAATGAAACGCAAAGGACTTTATCAGCACAAAAATAATCACGTAAAGTTTCTAAAATGTAATTGAATATGTAATAACCAGTATGATCCGTTTCAATGACCTTAAATGACAAAATTCATTTTTGCATAATCCAATCAGAATCAATTCAATGGGAAGTAACACAATAAAATAATTGACATATAGGTAATGTCCACATATCAGAAGTGAATACTACACAATGATCAAAAGCAGAAAAATAGGTTTACAAATCTTATTTTTCTGCTTCAAATAATATAAAGCTTTCTTTCCTAACAGTTTTCCTATACATTTTTTTAAATATATGATTTAATTGTGATTTTATTGAAGTTTCTAGGTGCACATCTTTGGCTTGTGAAAAAGATTTTAAGGTAAGCATCATCTAATTTATCATGCATTCTCTACAAGATTATTAGTTAAAACAAAATATACCTGACCCGTCGGCGCCAATTGTAGGCCCAAGTTATATTTGTCCTCCAAAACCAGTCCCAGCACTGAGAAGGACATTAGGAAGTTGATTTTCAATATGTTGATTCAGCGTTCCGGTGTCGGAATTCTTTTTATGCACCAAATTTTTCCTACAATGTTTGCATTTCCTGTACCTCGACTTCCCTTTTATGTATAAGCTCATAATGCTTCAAAACCCAAGCAGTTAGTCTCAAGGATTTACATTATCCTTAAGTTTTCTTCACAGTCGGTCCATGACTTGTTGGCGTCGGTTATGTTAATGGATCCCCGACCACTGTCACATCCAACTCTTCAACTTCATTATCCAATAATTGATCGTCGAGTCTCAAATCGTAATTCGTCATATTGATTTCGTCATTATTATTGTGCAACTTTTCAGTTGAGATACCTTTATCAGCGGGTTGAGAACGGCGACGGAACAATTCTCGGAGGCAGGTGGTACGAGAAGATGAAATCTCCGTTGACTTGCTCTTTGCTCTTAAAGCCATGAGTCACGAACTAATAGTAGTGATTAATACAAAATTAAGATGAGATTATGAAGATATTAGGTGGAGATTAGTAAGAGATTTGAAAAAGATTAAGAAATAAACTTAAATGCTTGAGAGAATATAGTAGAGGAAGAAGAGAGATTGAGTGATGGTGTGAGGATATAATGAAAATGACATTGGTATTTATAGGGGAGGGTCAAAAATTATTTGGACAAAAAAATCCTTAAAATTTAGTTGTTAGGAGGGGTGAAAATGAAATTTTAGGGGATAAAATGAAGTAGGAAATTGTTTGAAGGCCTAGTTTGTAATTAACCCATTTATTATTTTTTTTTAGGTGTTGGTTGAAATGATCTGTTAGGGGCGTTCCAGGCCTGGACCAGACCGGCCGATCCTGAGCCCGTCTTTAGTCGGGTCGGTGTACGGGGGCGGGGCGGGTTGGATCAGGTTTTATATTGGGCAAGGGCAGTCCGTTTTACGCAATTCTCTCATTCAGGACCATATTCAACCTATATCTATATAGGTTATTTTTTAGTCATACCAGGGCAGGTTTGACTTGTAGGCCGATCTCGATTTGGGCCAGGTTTAACCTGCCCATATCCCACCTCTGCTTGGTGGGATTTATCTTGATCATGTAGCTTTTATGTTATTTTTTTCCTTGCGAAAGTAGATTATTAAATCGAGCTTGAATTAAGCTTCATAATCCAAGCTAACCAATCTAGTAGTTCAAGCTTTTCAAGCTAATGAATTGAGCCCGAGCCCACTATTAGTTAAGCTTGAGCCTCATTTCTAAAGCTCATCTAGCCTGAGCTTAAGCTCAAGCCTACCCTAGCATAAAACAAGCCGAACTCGATCTTGGCTTCTTCGAGGTTAGTTTGGTTCATTTCCACTCGAAGTAAATAATATATTTTGAAGTTTAAAATTTAAAATTATTGATTATAAAAGCTTGAGTGCCAATATTGTTATAAATTTATTTTTGTATTAATTAATATCATGTCAGCATTTTCTATCAAATTTAACAGTCGAAATGATAGAAAGCACTCAATTCGCATACGCAATATAAAATAAAAGACTTACATAGGACAAACTTGAGCTTGAGAACCAATTTAAGACATGAAAATAAGCTAAGGACCTCGCGTGAAAGTAAGCTCATGGTTTTTGTAAGTTGTGATTTCGCTTTTATCCAACGCACCTAGGAGAAATATGATCTACCTTTGCTGCCTTTTCTATTTTCATGCTTCCTTAAAGGGTAACAACTGTTTAGTTAAAACTGAAACAAAAGAAAAATAGAAAATTTAAAATAATTTGAAATTTTGGTTCAATTAATAGGGTTTTTCAATTCTATTTTTGGTTGAAACTAAATAGAAAGAATACCAGTTTTTGGTTAAGAGTGGTGATTATTTCGGTAACCGAACAAACTAAAATTTCTTAATATAATATTTGAGGTTTTGGTGAGTAAGTTGACAGATTTAAAATAAGTAGAGGCTTAGTGGAAGGGGAATAAAAGGTTGATGGCTTCTACTGGGGTTTGGTCATCTCCACTCAAACTAGGTTCTACTTCCTAGTCCTTCCCCGACATCACTATCCTCTTAAAAGCCGCCTTTGTTGTGCCATTTTATTGCTACTGGGCAAATCATTTTCACCACTTATTACTGGAAAAATATTCTTGGATTTTTATTATTCTTTCAAATAATTTTACCAAAAAACCAATTCTTGTTTCTTGATTTCAATCTTTTGGTAATTTAATCCACATCGATTTCTTGGTCTACGCTTGTAGTATGTTTGCATCCACCAATTCCATTGCTTCGCTAAACTCACAAGCATCTTTTGTCTGCAATCTCCATCTATACCAATTACATGCTTACTTTAAAATTTCCACTCTTTTATTTTACAAAGCTCATTTTTTTATTGCATTTGGTCATTACTTTCAACGATTTATAGGTTAATCCATGAGAAAAGTAAATGGGTTCCTTGGAAATTGCATCTTGCGGAAAAAGAGCTACAAGTTGAACTATGAGTGAGGATTCGGTTTATTCGGTTTAGAACCGATCAGAATAAAATGATCTAATTAGTTTTTTATTTTTACAAAGTGTATTCAAATTATCCAAATTATATGTTAAGACTAATCCAAACCATTTGAATTATATTTCAGTTTTTTCATTTTGGTTTATTCAATTATTTTTCTAAGACCTAGACACATAATAAATTTAAAAAAATATTAAACTTTTTACCTCTTACACACAAAATTAAAAAAAGATAGACAACATATTGTGCAAAATTAGTAGAAAATAACTTTATATAGTCGTATGGATAATGGTAAAAAAATAGTGGAAAATAACTTTATATATATATGGTCATTATTTTTAATGATAAAATATTCACTGTTATTCAGTCTATTCAATTTATTCGATTTTAAATGTATGATTCAATCACTGATCCAATAATCGAACATGAAATTTAATTTTGGTCCGAATAACCAAACTAGATAAAAAATTGAACCATTTTATCCAAATACAATCAATTTTTTGGTTTTATCCGAATAATGCTTACCCCTAAGTAGAATTGATAAGACTGCTTCTTTCCATGGATCCAAAGTAAGATTTTCTCAAATTTTATTGTTCAAGGAGCTTGATTACGTCCAATGGATTTGCACGGTTGCCTATTTTTTTGTTGCTTCTTGATGTCCTTCTATATGTTTTTATTTTTGTTGCTTTCTTTTAGGTTCCTACTCTTATGATACTTAAGTGAAATCTCCATAATTTGCAGGTCTGGTTAAAGGTACCCTAATTTTAGAACTCAATTTTGGTTAAAACCCAGACTTAATCCTCTATTCCTCGTTAACTAGTTAACAAAGGTACCTTGTATCCTCAAGTTTAAATTTTAGTCACTGGATTAAAACTCTGAAGTAGTACGTTGGTTATATCAGTGTAAAATCAGATCAAACAAAAAAATTTTGGTTTGGTTTTTCTTCAGTTCCATCCTTTAATTTGGTTAATTTAGTTATTATATTAAAAGACTGAAAACTGAAATAACAAAAAAAAATTAGTTTGATTTTAATCGAATTAACCAAATGATCACCCTCTTAAGCACCTAGTAAAAAAAGGGTAAATGGGGCAAATTACCCACTCATGTTTGTGTTATAGGCTGACCAACCACAATTATTTTTTTACAGTTAAATCATTCATTAACATTACATTACCAATATATATTGGTCACTGCCGTTATGTTTATCTAACTATATGATGATTTGTAATATTTTGATGATATGGCGATAGATGTGGCATGTATATGAGCCACAATTGTGTACATAAAAAGATAAAACATTTAACTTAGCCCTTAAATTTTTTCTGACAATACAAATCCCATTTAAACTTTATTTTTGCATCACAAAATCTCTATATTGCATCTTTCTTTCTTCTGAAATGGATCGTTTTTGTTTTCTTATCTCTTTTACCATCCTCTTAATTCTTTCCCCTTCTCTCGCCACGGGTAATAATATATTGCCTATATAAATGCAGGAAACCCTATCGATTTTCTCTTCTTTATATAAATCTGAATACCTCATACAACTAACCAAACAATCTTTTTAACCCTTAAAACCATAACTTAAACTACTTTTGACTTTTCATTCATGGTGCAAGCTAGCTAGTTCCTATGTGACAGTGATGGCCTCTACATGGCCTATAAGGTAGCACTTCCGCCATAGGAAACCCTTATTTGCAAGACGTGCATTAGCTGTGGCACACCTTTTGCCTCCTGATTTCCTCCCACCCTTAGGTCTTCGCTGACTCGCTACAGTGTAAGTGCCTTGATAATGCTTTCGCTGATTCTCTATCAAAATTAGTGTGCTTCCAGTGATCTAGTAATGGTGTTTTGTGTGATCCAGGTGGATGAGTCATTCTCTGTGACGGAGAAGGCCATAGAAAGGCAAGAGCTCTTAAGCGGAATGAACTAGTCATTGGAGGATGATGTGACTTTGATATCTGAGAAAGAATCCAATTAGGGCCAAATTGGCCAAAGAAACGATGAAAACGATCTTAGATCTTGTGGAATCAAATATTGTTTTTTAGGTGGAGTCTTTGGATGCGATGGGCTTTGAGTGAGCGGCAAACAAGATATAGAAGAATACCTAAAAAAGGCTTATGCCTGGGCTAATTATATGGAGGAGGAAGATGTAAAGGAATAGGGTTAGAAAGTTGGAATCAAATTTCAAAACTAAAATTAGAACATTCATAGGGTAGAGAGTTGAGAAAGAAGGTTATTATGCTTACTTTTTTTAGTTCAAGGTTTAGTGTGCATAAGTGATATGAACCTTGTTGGTATATGACCAAGAAATGCACACAAGATGCTACAAACTCCATAAAAACACACTCTAAGAGACTGAAAAACACCCACACTAACCAACTTGTGGCTAGAAAATGAGAAGTATAAAGAGAGCACAGAGAAACCAAAGCTTCTTTATGCACCAAATTAAGTTCGCAAAGAACTAAGAAAAGAACCTTTCAAGCAATATTGTATTAATGATAATCTCTTTGTTTTTGGGCATTAAAAAGGGCTATATTTATATGGGTACACTTGAAGAAAGGCCTTTGAAGGACTAACAGTCCTAAATCAACTAAAACAAGCATAAAACACTCATAAAGCTGGAAAACCAGCCTATGTTCGGCCATACACTTAAAAACATGTGAAAGTATATATGTTTTCACTAGCTTACACTTAAGTAATCAAAAATGAAAACTAAAAGGTCTAGTAAGCTATGGTACTCCATGTTGAGGCTCAAATGGGGTTGTAGCTATGGTACTCTAGTTTCAACCAATGGCTTTAGCATAGTTCAACCTTGAAGTCCATGGTCTTGGGTTTGTAGCTGTCTCTAGGGTCCATATGTACACAAGGTTGCACGCTTCTTAGGTGTACATATGGACTAGGGTACACACTTTTAATATTGTGTACCATGGTATGTCCTTGCTCCTTATGTGTCCAAATGATGCTCCAAGTGATTCATTTCAGTTTCTAGCTTCATCTTATAGGAAATATTGCATGGCCAGCCCATGTAAAGCCGTAGCCAACTCCTTAACTCTCTTCCTTGTGATAGGTCAACTTGAGATCCTTAAGAGGTCCTTGGGTATGCCTCCTTAATATGCATCAATAAGAACATATAATTCAGGGATAAATTATACTCTAATTTATCATTTTAATTAGCCATGTCATCATCACATTTCATGGAATATTACATGAGATAACAATATATTCCAACTGTTAGTTTCATCGGTGGCTAATTTGTCCTTCATCATAATTAGTAGTGGCCAATATTCCTTAAAAAGAAACTTAGATGAACGATTTAATTGCAAAAAATAAAATTAGGTGATCTCTGCAGTATAGCGCAAATATGAGTGGCAATTTGCTTATTTTACCAAAAAAAAACAAAGGAGAAAAATCAGAGCGTCGTTTGCAAGCCAGCTGCGGCTAAGCAATCACAGGTCCTCCTATTCATTAGATCCAATGGTTTGTTGCCACGTCTACATATGAGGGATAGAAACGTCATTTCACTAAAAGACTGAGGCGACCGTCGTCATTCAACTTTTCAGTCGTTCTTCCATCTTCTCCTCTCCTGCAATCCAAAGCCTCTTCTCACTCTTGCTAGTTTGCTGACTGGACGCGCTGCAACAGACGACCGCTCTCTTTCTGATCTTGGCCGTTCATGGCGGCCGTAGAGGCCTCGGCGACCTCAGCTCCAGCGTCGAATAAAACCTTGCGAAACGCTTTCGGCGGTGTTCTGTCCTTCTTCATCCTCCTCTTAATCGGAGTCCTCGCCTTCTCCATTCGCCTCTTCTCCGTAAGACAATGCGATCTCCGTTTTCCTCTAGATCCGATCTAATTTTTTGTTTATTTTCTTGGAAAAAGCAGTGAAAATTTCTTTTTCGAGATTATAGTTACGTTCATTGTAGTGTTGACTTCTTTTGATTCGTGAGGTGGAAGTAATTTGTAGCTCCTGATTGTTAATATTACAGGTGATAAAGTATGAGAGTGTAATTCACGAGTTCGATCCTTACTTCAACTACAGAGTCACTCAGGTTGGCTTCAGTCTCTCGCTGTGGACATTTTGTTGAAAGAAATTGGAGTTACTATACTTACTGATGAAATTGCTAGAGAACTATTAGAGTTTCTCCTGATTTTTTTTTCATTTTCAACCAAACGCTTCTCTAATATTTCTACCATTGCGCAGAAACTTATCATTTAGCGACAGTTCTTGTTTTGATCATCAGTGTACTCAGTGTAATCCTGAGGCATCACTAAGTGAAATTGACATTGCTTGTATTTTGGTCTCAGTTTCTGACTAAGAAGGGGATATATGAGTTTTGGAACTGGTTTGATGATCGAACCTGGTAAGTTTCAACATTTGCCTTGTCATTGCATCTGCTCTTCCTTCCCTCACCCCTCGGATTGATATTAAGTTTTGAATAAAATTTCATTAGGTATCCACTTGGCCGTGTGATTGGTGGCACTGTTTACCCGGGATTGACACTGACAGCAGGCACACTATGGTGGTACGTACACTGAAAGTTAATTGTTGAAAAGTTCTGTAGTCAGTTTTACTACAGTTTTGGCTCATCATGTCTATGGTTAACTGATTCTTTTGAGCCATGACTCTTTGGTGTCAGGGTTCTTAATTCTCTTAACTTTCCTCTTTCTGTGGAAACTGTTTGTGTTTTCACTGCACCTACATTCTCTGCTTTTGCTTCATGGGCAACATACCTTCTGACTAAGGTTCGTAATTGGACTGAATTTAATAAGTTTTGGTATATTTTTCTGGACATCTGTTGTCCTGATGACATTTACATTTCATTTTAATAGGAAGTTAAAGGTACTGGTGCTGGACTGACTGCAGCTGCTCTATTAGCCATGGTATGCCATGCAAGGGGGATTTTAGCATGTAAAGAGGAACTTTTTTTCAATGGAAAAGAAACCACAGAACTATTATTGTAATTACTGTCCAATAGTTGTTCATGCTTTTGAACACTGTACTTTGTTTTCACTCTGATCTATTGGTATTGAAAGAGATGCTGCTTATATGTCTTGTAATCAATCAATTTAAGTTTTAACCTTTAACATGTTCATTGATAGGTCCCATCATATATATCTCGATCAGTGGCTGGCAGCTATGATAATGAAGCTGTTGCAATATTTGCTTTGATCTTCACGTTTTATCTATATATAAAGGTCAGAGTTTCATTAATGTTTGGCTGAGTATTTCCTTTCACTTGTGAATTTATCTTCTCAGTGTATCCTTATTCAATTTTAAGGTGAGTGGTTTGACGTCTAAGTTATTTTCTCCTGATCTTTGGATAACCCATGACTGGAATTTACATCATATGCAGACTTTGAATACGGGATCTCTGTTTTATGCCACCTTAAATGCAATAGCATATTTTTACATGGTAGGCCATTGGTGCTAATATCTGTTCATTTCTCGCTTTCTGTTCATCATACATGTGTTTCCAATATGTTAATTCCTCTGTCAGGTCTGCTCATGGGGAGGCTATACCTTCATTATTAATCTTATTCCAATGCATGTGCTTCTGTGCATTGTAACTGGCCGATATTCTTCTCGGCTCTACATTGCTTATGCTCCTCTTGTAAGTATCAGCAACTTTTATAATTATTATCTTTTTTTTTTTGGTTAGTGAGATTGTAAGTCAAAAATTTGTTTTAACTACTGGCATTTCGCCGTAACATCGCATCTATATTAAATATATCATGTCAAGAGTTCATGTATTTGAGATAGCATGAAGGTTACGTGTTAGTATTTACATAGAATGAACTGGGGAACTTGAGGATTTTCTGGTTAAGTGAGGCCAGTTTTATACCACAGTCTCTACTAGAACCCTTGTTCTTGACAATTATAATGCAACTTTTTAATCTTATTTTTTTGTTTTACTTATTATTTATGCCAGCATTCTGTGTTCTCAAGAATTATGGATGTTCTCTTATACCATAGCTCTGATGTAGGGCAGAATCTTCCTCTGAGGATCTTTCATTGATTTAGCTGAAGTTCTGATGCAGGTTGTGCTAGGGACATTGTTGGCTGCATTGGTGCCTGTTGTTGGATTTAATGCAGTTATGACTTCTGAACATTTTGGATCATTTTTGGTGAGTTTTGAATGCACTTTCTTTTGTTTTCTTTTCTGACAGATTTTTTTATTTGGTGAAAAGCTCTAATTTTAGCTCAATTTTTTCTCATGTGTTATTTATGTTGTCAGTTTCTATATTAATATTTTGTTTTCTTCTTTACATATGGCATTTGTTGGCAACAAAAGTTAGATGGGCAATAGGGGACTGTACTTGGTATCTTCCATATCTTTTTATCCAGCCCATCATTAATGGTTCAACATCAGTTATTAGGATTTTTCGATTAGGGGTCTTTTTTTGTTAGCCTTCATACTGAACTTGGTCAGCAGTCAAATCTAATTACTGTACCAGAGTTGTAACCATTGGCGTGTAGGTATAATTAGCTTGCTTCTTATGAAAAGGATATTGTTGACGGTGGAAAGTGTGTTATGCTGTGAACAGACAATTTTTGTTGATGAATACGACTTCTTCAAGTCAAAACATTTTCTTTCTTGTTCACTTATATACTTTTTTCGTCTGCCTTCATCTTTCTCCTTCTTACAAGGAAATTCTTTGGTTTTGGAGTTGTACCCATGCTTCCCTTGTAGGTTTTCCACCTCTCTTCAGTATGCATGTAAGCTTAAAATTCTGTTCTGCAGGTGTTCATTATCATACATGTGGTGGCTTTTGTGTACTATATTAGAGGACTTCTCTCCCCCAGCATGTTTAAAGTTGCTGTAACACTTGTTCTTTCCATTGGCTTGTAAGGTTTCCTCCTGTTCTCCATCTTCAGTAGTTTGAAGAACTTGTAAATTTGTGTGAGTGGTAGTAGGAATACTATCTCTAACGGAAATCTTCTTTGAAAGTTGATAAGGTTTCACTTGTTTTTAGCTGGAAGTTCGCTATCATCCTTGACTTGCTAGTTGATTTCACATAAGCTAATCTTTTTGTTATTCATTAAGGGTATAGAATCTGATCTAGTTTTCTTTGATCTTCAGAGCAGTCTGTTGTGCTGTCGTGGCTATTCTTGTAGCAGTGGTGGCTTCCAGTCCAACAAAAGGATGGAGTGGAAGGAGTTTGAGTCTGCTTGATCCGTGAGTAGATATTTATCATTTCTGTTTTGCTGCATGTGCATGTAAGGTAGTCCTTCCTCCATGTATATAGGATTAAAGGATGTAAAATAGAGATTTTTTACTTCACAATCTGGAGTGTTAGGTTTTTGACATCAAGGTATCTTCCATTTTGAAACTTAGACTGTAATGAGCAAGGCAGTTGATTGTGATGAAATCATTTTGCATTTCTTTGTGATTTGCCTTAATTTATGGGTCAGTTAGTAGAAGCACCCATGATACCTAAGGGAGTTGGCAAGTGACATTATTAAAAGAAATTGAAAGCAAAAAGATCGATGAGTACAAAAATATTTGAAGTCCAATTGAACCTCTAAACAATGCAAGTTTGAGCTTGCAGATGAATAAAAGATCAAAACTGAAACTGAAACCAACCAAATGCACCACATAAAAACTTAGAAACAGATCCCTTGCTTGATGCGTAAGCACTAGAAACAAAGTTAACCTTCTGAATTTCTATATCTTATGATAGCAGTCTGCTCAGGGTTTTGTATGTTTATGAAAGTATTTTGGATTATGTTAGATGTATCTTTTCCCCCTTAAAATCTCAGGGCCAATAAGATGTAGGTATAATATTTTCTCAGTTTCTGTTATTTTTCAGAAATGCCATTCTGATGTCTCCATTTCTCGTCTTTACTGTGCCAGAACTTATGCTAGCAAATATATACCAATTATTGCTAGCGTTAGTGAACATCAACCTCCTACGTGGCCATCATACTTCATGGACATTAATGTTTTGGCATTTTTGGTCCCTGCTGGTATTATTGTAAGTTCCCAGCCTCCTGATCAATTCTCTTTTTGCTTCTCTTTCACATGCGATTCTGTCGCATCAAATGACTTTATATGTTGGCAGGCTTGCTTTTCTCCTTTATCAGATGCAAGCTCCTTTGTCATCCTCTATATTGTGACTTCTGTCTATTTTTCTGGAGTAATGGTGAGAGGACTATATGCCCAGTATCATTTGTTTTTTGGTTTTGTTTCAGTTTGATGAGCTTGACTGCTTGAGACACTTCTTACAGGTGCGGTTAATGCTTGTACTTGCTCCTGCAGCATGTATTACATCTGGAATTGCTCTGTCACAATCTTTTGATGTCTTCACTCGATCAATCAAGTTCCAATTACCCAGACTAAATGAAGTCGATGTTAGCAACATCACATTTATTTCTGTACCGACTCTGTCTAATTTATTAATTGTGTTATTTTATGTTTTTCAGCCACAAAACTGATATCTTTATATATGAATTGAATTATCAAGGGCGGAGATACTAGTTCAGCTACTGCTGAAGCACAAAATGGTGCAACAAAGACTGAAAAGGGTGAAGAACCATCGAAGGATCGGGTTTCCAAAAGGAAACAAAAGAAGGAAAAGGAGCATGTTGAGAAGACTTCCACCAAGCCTAAAGTTGAAAAGAAGAGGCTTCTGGCTTTACCTTTGGAGGCATCTGTCATTGCTTTGGTCCTCCTCGTCTTTTTGGGTGCTTTTTACGTGGTGAGTGGTTGTTTCATTGATTCTGCTAGAGAATTGTGGAAAATATCTGATTGGATTGAGTAATTATGCTAATTAAGGTACTGGTCTTAGGTAGCTTAATGTTATGGCAGATTGGCAGAAATTTATTCTCAACGCACTATTAAATAGGAACTGGGCCCTTCTTTTTCAAATAGATGCAAATTATCTCAACTTTTTGGTTCTTGCTTATCAAGTGACTTGGTCTCTATATCATAGAAGAGATACTTGTTCTGGTTCATATAAAAAATTTAAAAAGACAAGGAAGAAGAAAAGATCCTTGGTGCATTTTTAAAAACCTGTGTTTCTTAGAGCTTTATTTTGTGGTGAAGTCTTTCTTTCCACAGCCAAGTAGTTTTGTTTTTAGATACTTTAACATAGTATCAAAGCCTAAGGCTCGTTGTTGAACTATCTGTCAGTTGTTAGCCCATTTTTGTTCTCAGGGGTTTGCATGATAAGCCTGTTTTCAGTGAGACCTCTTCACTCACTGATGGTTGATTTTGGGTTGAACGCTCTCATGATTCCCTCTGAAATTTTCTACATTTTGTTTGCAGGTTCATTGTGTTTGGGCAGCTGCAGAAGCTTATTCAGCCCCTTCCATAGTTTTAACATCTCGTTCACATGATGGTCTACATGTTTTTGATGATTTCAGAGAGGCATATGCGTGGTTGAGCCACAATACCGATGTTGATGATAAAGTACCCTGCTTGCGCTATACTGCTCTTTTGCAGCACATCTTTAAGATTTAGACTTTGTGATTGCCAATGATGATTGTTTACTTTTAAGCATCTGGTCCTTTTCTTCTGTTTTCCGTTTCTTTTATTCCCTGTTTTTTGTTCTCTGATGCTGACCCAGCATCTAAAAATCGAATCTCATTCTTGTTTATTCTTCTCTCATTGATTTCTGCTGCATTTCATGCTGTCTATGTGCCATAAATTATGGCGGTGTTTCTTTATGGATGTCCTTTTGCTCTGTGAGAGAGTTAGGAGGTAAAAATAACTGATTTTGACTCATAAATTGGAGTATAACGAGTTTAGAAACCTGTAATGGATTTGGGGTTTTTTGTTATATATATCCTGCCTCTATATTATGCAGAGAATCTATTCTGTGCAACCGTGCACCAACACTATACAATCTTTTAGTTTTTCTCACTAGTTAGAGGTTAAATAAAAGAAGAATCTATGCTAAATAACTTGATTACAAGCCTGTCTAATTAAAGAGCCCATACTTTGTTTTTCATGGTAGTAAATGCAGAATACTGACAATTGAGGGCCAATTTGTTTTAACTTAAGCCAGCTTAATTCAAAATAACTTATTTTTATGTTTACATCTTTTTTACTTGAAATCAATTTCATTTGAAAATTAATATTATTTAGGTGAAATAATCCATTGATTGTAAAATTTTTATAATACTATTAATTTTTTATGAATTTTTCTTTTTTAAACATTAAAAAAGAAAATTTCATAGAAATTTAATAACATGATAAAAATTTTGTTTCAAACGGATTATTACACCTATATAATATTGGCTTTCAAATGAAATTGGTTCTAGGTGAAAAATATTTAAAAATAAAAATAAGTCATTTTAGATTAAGTTGACTTAAGTTAAAACAAATTAGGTGTGAGGTCTAGCAAGTCTTATAAAAAAAATAATAGTCTAGTGATTAAGTGTGCTGATTGACAAAATGTTTCAAGCTATGCTTGAAGTTGAAATTGTGCTGTTGTGTGTGCCCTTTTTTGTTTGTATATATTCTTTCAAAAATTTTGCTACCAATTGAAGATCCACAAAATGTGAATCTTGTGCTTACGATGGTGTGTCCTATATCTAGCAAAAAGAATTGCCATGATTATTGTCCTGACTATTAGCTTTTTGCAGGTTGCATCTTGGTGGGATTATGGTTACCAAACCACTGCTATGGCTAACCGCACAGTCATTGTTGACAACAATACTTGGAATAATACTCATATTGCAACTGTGGGCACTGCAATGTCTTCTCCTGAAAAGGCAGCTTGGGAAATATTTAACTCACTGGATGTAAAATATGTTCTTGTTGTTTTTGGAGGTTTGTTTTCCTTTAATGCATGATGATATTCTTTTATTTATATTTTGAAATATTACCTTTCTGATATCTTATTTTGCTCTTTAGGTTTGGTTGGCTACCCTAGTGATGATATTAATAAGTTTCTTTGGATGGTCCGCATTGGAGGGGGTGTCTTCCCTCATATCAAGGAACCTGATTACCTGGTAAGTTTTATGTGCTTAAAAATGAATGAATAGGACTACTGTTTTAGTTTTTGTCATTTTTTTTTTAGATTTGGCAATCTTGTCATATCTTTTGACCTTTTTTGGCTAAAAATAGCTAGATGATGCTGACCCAAAAAAAAAAACATATTGGTGCTTCTTGGACTTTCCTTTTTAAGTTTGAATGAACTTTTTCAAGAAATTGTCTTTTTTTTGTTCTCCTTTTCTCTATTATGCCATTAACTGCTTCTTATTTTGTTATGTCTGCAGAGGGATGGTCAGTACCGTATTGATTCTCAGGCCACTCCAACCATGCTGAACTGTCTCATGTACAAGCTCTCATATTATAGGTATGTTATTTTCCCTATGCCCGACAACCCTTGTGTTATTTCCTTCTTGTGATACTGATTGACCCATATTCAAATATCGCGTTTTCAGGTTTGTAGAGACTGATGGCCAGGGTTTTGATAGAGTGAGGCAAACAGAAATTGGAAAGAAGCATTTCAAACTCACTCATTTTGAGGAGGTTAGATTTATCAAAATCTTTTCATCATTCAACTGCATTGAGATAGTGACAAATCTTAAGGGTGCCTAGAACAGTTTGTTTGTTTTTATTTGTCTTTTTTGTTCTTGATTTTTTTTCAATGAAGTCAGGAACAGTTGTTAAAATTTAACTTTCATTGATTGATATAGCATGCTTAAGTTGGACATCAGAAGCAGTATCTCTCTTCTAGTGTTAATTTTTCTTCTGCATTTTTATGTTCTCTCTTGTGAGGGTTATGAACCATAATTGATGCCAAATCCCAAGAATGTGGCAACTTTTGGATCTTTTTTGTGAATTTTGTTTCAAGTTCCATTTCTTAATCAACAATGTCCTAGGATTGGGGGTTTTCTAGTGTAGTTTACCTATTGAGGTGGCACTTGGTTAATTCTTATTCTCCGATTTGTATCTTCAGGTGTTCACCACTCACCATTGGATGGTAAGGATCTACAAGTTGAAACATCCAAAGAACAGGCTTCGTGGAAAGACAAAGAAATCAAAATCGGTGAGTAATGCTAATACATTTCCTTTTATCATTGTTTTTTGTTTTGGTTTTTAAGCCTTATATTCACTGATTGTTCCAAATTGTTTTGGCAGAAGTCTAGCTCAAGTAGCAAAAGCAGGACAAGTGTGAAGAAAAATCCTTGGCGCTGAGGGACCTGAGTTGTGTAGTAGCAGTCTTCATTGACATGGCACCCTGTAGGGTAGGAGGCAAAAGTCAACTGCAAACTACAGATAGTCAACCAAGAGATTGTGCCGTTGTAGTCTTGCAATCTCTGCTAAACAAGTCTGTTTTTTGGTCTTTTGAATTTTTTTGGGCCGGAAGAAGATGGGGGAGGGTCTGGGAATAGAAGAAATTTCAGTTCTCTTTAGTTGATGGTACTTCGCTCTGAAATAGGCTCCTTTACTCGTTTGTACAACAAAAATTGCCATTATCTCGAGGTCACCTGAATTCAGCAGATTTTATTTGTCAGTAGGAACGATCTTTCAGCATTTGAGGGCTTGCTAAACGTCAGTGGATTTGGGAAAATGTCATAACAAATTTAAGCAGAGGAAAGCAATCCGATGCAAGGGTTTTAGCAAGTCCAAAGTCAGATAATATCTCGTCCAAAAATCTGTGGTTATAAACCATCCCAATTTGAAGCTAATTCATTAATGTTGGTGCCGAACTTTAACAAAGCCTTGTTTGAAATGGACTTGAAAACAAGTACCATTGTTTGATTCATCTGCTCTGCGACCGAGGGAAACCAAAGCTTTAAATTTATGGTTAATGTTATTAAAAAAAAATTCAGTACGAATCTTTTCTTACTCAATCTTGTTCGTATGTAGTGAAAAATAGCAGCCATCCGGCCCATCCCACATAGATCGAGCAAAAGTACCACAAAAAATCAAGTGGCACCACGATCTCACAATTCAAATTGGCGTCCACCAGGAGTTTGGGAGGCTCACAAGGAACAATTAATGAAACAAAAGCAGGCAATTCCAGTTGACTTTTATATCTGCATAAATAGTCAAGATGGGCAAGCATTTTTCTCTCTGGCTACCAAGAAAAAGAACAACACGAACACAACCAATAAAAAAAGGAAAAAAAGACAGTCAGCCATCAGAATCGTTTATATTTTCATGCGATGCAAGGTGAGCAAGCAAACAATCTAGCATCCACCAATTCTCAACCTTCCCAAACCACAAATTCTGAAAGCCTAGAAACACAAAAATATAGCCGAGAAGTTCATCTCTATCAATCAACCTCTGTCGAAGCTCCAATTACTAGCAAAAGATTCCACACCCCCCACAACTCACCAAATTGGCAACCTTAATTACTATCTTTCTACCTGAACAATCGCAGTTTCTGTACAATGCCACTTTGGCATAAATAAGAAATATATTGCCAGCATCACACCTGAATATGATTTAGCTTAGCAGCAGCAGGGCCAGAAGCAACTTAGAATTGTTCTCACCTAGCACTGCAACACTGAGTCCATTAACTCCTGGGAAAAGAATTGTTAAAGTTTCTTTGGCAAGTCGTAAGTCTTCTTTAAGAACCTCGAAGCTGTTTCATCACAGCGGTAGCACAAGACTCGCAGAATTGTGTTAGGTTCGGTTGGACTCCACCTTTCAGGGGTTGGAGGCAATGGAAGCTTGGATTTAGCTGAAGAGCCAGAAATCTCAAGAATGGAGGTTCTGAACCTTTCAATTAGGCTCCCGGTGTCTGTACAGAATAAGGGGAGGACACCCCTAACTGTGGTTGAGAACTTATCTATTAATTCAGCTGGCAGTCCATCACCATTGGACCAAAATAAGTCTGTCAAGAGCTTAAAATCCTCATCTATTATATCATAGTCTTGCATGGTGAATGCTCGTGAAGGACCTCCTGCAAGTAGGACTAGTAGGAAACCTGCAAAAGAAGCTTTCATCACATCAGTAATTACACGTGCCCTCACTCTGTCGTGTACTGTTGAGGAAATAGCCTCCAAATACTGCTCAAGCTCCTGAAGAAATGGTTCAATCCTGGATGATGAAACTTCACCAACATAGAGACCATCCCAGAGCACATGTTTGAGATCATAGAAAATGACCTTGTATGCTGTTAACTCACAAAGTTGCTGAACCCCTTCTATGCAAGAGGCAGAAGAAAGTTCAAAAACTTTGCCATTACTACTTAAAGCATCATCTACTGCTGAGGAACCTGAATTTCTAAGATAACCATCTATCCTCTTTGCCAAAACTTCCAACTCTATCCGGATATGGTGTAGAGTATTGATTCGGCAACATAGCTGTGGTATCCCAACAGAGTTACCACCATTCACAATCCCAACCTGGGACTTCCTTCTCTGCAGTTGTTGTAACCTGTCCTTTTTTTTAAATACACCATTCAATTTTGACCTTGTTGAGCATCGAGTCAGAGCAGGCATCGATGGAACAAAGGTGCTTCGAGTTCCTGCAGAAGTAAAACATGATTGTCTCAATTTAAATGTGAATACTAAGTTTTGGAAAACCATTCTACTGATTAATACATACCACAACCAGACTTGGCCTTCAATACATAATTCTGAACACATCTATCAACTCCAGTTGTCAAATCTGGAAGAAGAATGGAGTGCATGGGGACTGGTAAAAGGAAAAAAGCTTCATAAGTTTCATCTATCATTCGCAAAACTTCAACAGCAGAAGGAGCAAACTGCTCTTTATTTGCCTGTGGATCCCACACCTACCACAAAACAAACAGGCAAGATGAATTACCAAAATTTGGCATTTGCAGGACAGAAGGATTAATATTTTACACAATATGCGTCGAAATTAAAACAAAGAAGCTGAGAGAAAGAGGACTTCAGCAACATGGCTCCACCTTCCTATGCTAAATAAAAGACCAATCACAGACAAGATTACAGAAGAGAGACAGCGAGCAATGAAGTCGAAAACAATAAAGCATGATAAGAGGAGTTAAAAACAAATGCATTTTATTTTTATTTTTATTTTTTCTTTGTTTGGTTCCTTGATTTGCCATTTTCAGGCAAGCTCAGGGAGGGTTTAGCATGCAAGTGGTGGATGGGTTTTCAAGGAATGAAATTGGAAGCCTGAGGGTTTTCTTTTTGGAAAATGAAAATCCATATTGTGCTTAGGTCAAGGTGAAAGGTTTTTCTAGGGAATTGAGGGTTGGGTCAACTAGTCAGAGGTTGTGAGGAGTTGGACTAAACTAAAAAGGGTTCAAACCCTAAGTTTAGCAATAATATAAGCCACTTAGACAAGGCTACAAGGATTTTCTAATGAACATAATCTTGGTTGAACTGGCTCAGTAGTTCATTAACTAAAATAAGCTAATCACATCATCAAGTTAGCTTCTTTCATTTTACAAACAGCCTTCAATTTTCTGTTTCAAACCCATTTATTTATAAAAGAAATGAATCCTGTTTTTCATAACCGTTCAAGTGTAGATTAATTCACTTGCATGTCATAAAGTGCCTAGGACGAGAACAACTTTTCCATGTAATCATTTCTGACATGCAACATGTTTTTTGCTTTGCTTTTCTTTTTTCTTCAAAAAAATAAAAAAACAAAAACAAAAACAAAAGATAAGTACCTCCATTTGCAGACCACGGTCAACCCATTCCTTTAGTCTATCAACTCTAGTTTTTATCCATGTTTTCACAAGATTGGCAATAAGAGCTTCAGCCTCATAAGGAGCCATCTCCCTTATTATTGACTTCCCACCGTCCTCACTATGGACGGCATCTTCAACAGCAATCTGCACTAGATCCTTTTCCAACTTGTCAGCAGCTCTTAAAACTTGTAAAGCATCAGGTGTCAATTCAGTTATGCTTGAAATAAATCGTTTTAGCTCAGCTCCGTAACATGAATGAAGGGTGGCTACAGCTACACCAGCTGCAAGAGGGTGCCATCTCTTCAATATGGGGCTAAATATTGCCTTTTCAGTGAAAGCAAATGTTGTAACATCCTCCGCAAGGATGGCCAGAAGCGGAAGCTGATTTTGCTTATTCTTGGTCGAATGCTTCACATATTTCACTCTCTCCATCATCTGTCTACATACAGATCAACACAAATCTGAGCAACACATTTGATAGCAAAAGGAGCGAGGAAGCCCCACTAAATCTCCTAGTCTTCAGTCATTGAATAAAATAATGCAGGCATGAATGTGATGAAGAATATGGGTGCAGGCGTTAATACCATTACAAAATAAGAAAAATCTAGGCCTTCATCTTATGATTCTAGGTTAATTTTATGTAGCTCTATATTTATTATCAAGTTCTTCAGAGTCTAGCCTAATTTAGTTTACTTTTTATTAATTATAAGAATTAAGAGTATTCTGGTAATTTTCCAGGTCTATTGGAATTTAAAAGAGAGAGAGAGAGAGAGAGAGAGAGAGAGAGAGGTCCATGCTTTCTTAGATTCTGTGATGCAATCTAATCCCTGGTCTGACACTTAGGGACCCTTGATGTGATGTCCAAGGTTTTTCTATCTTTTCTTCTTCTTCTTCTTCTTTGTTTTTTTTTTTCTAAATCATTGTGTAACCCTATAATCCAAAATCATATGTTAAACTAACAGAACAAACAAAAAGGATACTCCTGAGAGTATGGCCAAAGATTTGAGGAAATAAATGAACCCCTGACTGATCCAGAAGACAAGAGCATCATATGAAATTTAAAAAAGTAATAATAATAATAATAATAATAATAATAAAAGAGCTCAAAGGTTCAAAAAACCACATGCTGAAAACAAACACAAGATGCCTGGCATAACATGCAAGGTGGCATCCAATAAATACACGCAATACATCAGGATCTTAAGGCCCAGAGAACTTTCACCTATCATACTTTCTTTTCACACAAATGTTGTAGGCTTTTCACATCCATATCTTCGAAGATTATACTGAAAAGTTAAATACTTGCCTGAGTGAAAGCAGCACGCAGGGATGACCTTACATATTTATCGACTCTTTCATGAGCCACATTAGTTTCCTTTTTCTTCCTACGGTATTCTTGGGAGATATCTTCCACCATTATTGTTGCTGCTAAAACACCAAGAGTGACAACACTTTCCATTAGCTCTGTATTATCACTGTTGAAAATATCATGATATGATAAAAGCTTTTTCTCTGCCCAACCCAAGACTGTGCTCAATATAGAACTCAGAACCTTGCAGTAACATGGATCTTTAGTTGCTTTGGCATCTTTCTCAACTTCTAATAGCATATTATTGGCAGCAAACAACAGATCATTTTCCACTTGGCCAGTTGCCACATAACGATGAAATAAAGTCCAAAAGAAAGAGAGATTGTGCAACATCTGGTTTATTCCAAGGATTGTCCAAGTCTTCTTTATAAGTTCAAGAACTTCATCAATCTCTTCAATAACCAATGTTTCATCATTGACATCAAAACAAGCTTCCAGCAGCATATGGTATAGTCTGAGATTCAATGGATATCCATCTGCCCAGTGGCAAGTTTCAGATATGGACCCATCAAAGGTTCTGCAAGCAAGAGTCATAACGACACTTCGGAGTGCTTGCATAGGTTCGCTGTTCTTCCCAGTCTCTATTGGTCTCTCCTGAGCTCCACGAAGGATCTGCCGAAGACGCTGAGGAGCCATGTCATTCTTGTGCAGTGGCAAGTGAGGATGCAGAAGGAGCCCGGCTTCAAGAAGCTTCAAGTTCCTCCTCTGCCAATTCTCATATTCTTGTTGAGTGGGAAAATCTGATTGCTTTAGCTGCTGCAACAGCTCAAGCGGCAGAACGAAAGAGTCTATCCGTCTTCCAAGCTAATACAGATACAAGACCAGAAACAAAGCAATCAAAGAAAAATAACTATAGGCAACACTCAAATTACTAAATACAACTCTTTAAACTCCATAAACAATGCTAATCTAGTCTGCAATCAACCATCATGGAGCTGGTATGAAATCATTCTCATTATAAAAGCATAAAAATACTACATTTAACATCCCAGAAACTCACTCACTACAAACATTTCAACCATCAGCCGACCAAAAAATCAACCAACAAATGGCAAAAAAAAAAGTCACTTTTAACGGGGAGAAGGGAGTAGCTTTAGATATCAATGGAATGAGAAAAAACCAGAAAATTCAGCAAACCTGAGCAGCAGCAATCCTCAAAAGCGCCCTCCGGATCCTTGAATCCGCCTGATTCGACACTCCCATCTGTATTCTCAACATCTCGCCAACACTACTCGCGTTCCTAACTCGCTCCTGACTCACCGAGTCACCACCCACCTTTCTCCCCGACGATTTCAACCCAAGAGCCTTCTTCACCTTGCTCGCCGCCGCCGACGTCAAGGACCGCTGCAACGACGCAGGAGCTTGGACCTGACCCCTTTCGCTAGTCCGCTCCGAGTGGGAAACATAAGTCAACTGCTTCCCGCCGGAGCTCCGGCACGCCCCGACCAGTATCTCATACGAGGTCTCCCGGAGCTCAGAATCGGAAAAAGCCAAAGCGAGGTCGCCAAACGGGCAGGAAAGGGACTCAGCGGCGGAATCTGGCATCGCGGCGTTCCGTGTTGACTCAGGCGACTATCGGCACCGTTATCCCTGAATCTAGTGGATATAGCTAGTGGGTTTGCTTCGATTTCCCTTCCCTTTCGCTGGGGCTACTGAATGAATTGGAGAAGATCGAATAAAGTGGAAAACGGGTTTATCGGAAAAGGTTCCGAGTGAGGTGGGATGCTCTTATTGGCAACTACGTTTGGGTGTTGGGTGAGGGGAAAAAAAAGATTAAGTAAAAAAAAGTGTCTTGCTTGACTTTAAAGGAAACGACTGCGACTTTTTCTTTATTGTCATTAGAGCGGGAGATGTTTTATGCAACTGCCGCGGAGAGGACCGGGGCTTTTGAGAGAGAGAGAGGGGGGGATGATTGAGTTGAGTGAGTCATTTGAACGAGTAACTCGCTGAAATTCTGAGCTGCCCTTAGTCTTGTAAATTATGTTCAATTCACACCCTAAATTTATATCTATGTCTTCAATGAAGAATTGCAAAACCAAACAAAACGATAATTTTGCCACTTCAGTAAGGCGTTGGAGTCCAGGGGGATTGCGATAGTGGTGTTCAGTGGACCAACTCAGCCTGGCCTTGGGTTTATTTAATTACTTTTACATTATTATTTCTTTTAAAGAGGAAAACACCACTATTAGATTATGTTTTATTAATTGAAAAGACAAATGACACTTACAAAAATTGAAATGTTAATACATGAGGAAATGACGAACACATCCCAACAATTATCGGATAGAAATACTAGTAATCCTTATCGGATAGGGTCACATCATCAGAACTAAGACTAGCATTAGACTTATTATGGTTGCACCAACTACCTCTTCAGATCACAGCCATACCCGTTTATCCGTTTTTTCTATTTTCCTGGAACCAAAACCTGTTTCGGTCACAATGGTTGATTATATATAAACAGGCGTTATTATTTTCCCGCAAAACTTGCACATTTTAGACCTCGCATCCCTTTCAAAGTGAAATGTGAATTCCAGCCATACCCAAGGTAACCTTCCCCAAGATTTTCCAGCTTGGATGTGGATGCCTTTGTCGGCTGAATGATCTTTCTTATGGAAAAAACATTCATTTCTGGTGATGTGGAATGATGAGTCTACCACACCCTTGCCATTTTCTTTTCCTCTTGATGCCATTAGTGAAGAGTAATAGTACATATGAAGAAGAAATTTAGAAGAGAGATTGTAGATATCGATGTAAGGAAGTGTAGGAAATAAACCTTTTGATTTATAGGAGATGCCATTTTTTCTGACAAAAAAGGCCTTAAAAACTAGTTGTTGAAATGGGTAAAATGGTAATTTAAGGTCAAAAATTAAGGTAGAGCCATTGCCTTGGGGTATAATTTGCCCAGCTTTAGCACAATTTGAAAATTAGCTATTCAGGTAAATCTGGCCAGGCTAATGCAGGCTGGGCCAAACTGAGTTCACTTAAAACCCTATCCTCCCCCAGACCTATAACTGCCTCACCTCTCCTATGCCTCTCCCCAGGTTGAGCAAGGGTTTGACTTAGAGTTGGACCCGGGTTGGGCTGGGTAGGCCTAGTCCACTGAACACCTCTAGTTTAGGATGGATTGGGTTCGATTTGGGTTTTGCCGAACCACTAACACGAATTAAATATAAATACTTCATTCGTACCGGGTTGAATTTGGGTTCTGCTAAACCACTAGCCCAAATTAAATATAAATACTCTATTACAAAAAAGAATGAACTATATTTTTTGGGACTATCCTAAAAAGGTTGAACCGCTCCTCATAAAATATTTTTTATGAGCACTCCCAAAATAGATAGAACATTATCAACTCCTCATGAGCAGCCAGATTTGCCGCTGTCAGCAAAGCATTTGCTAAACATTTCCATAAAAACACCTTAAACTTCTAGGGAATCCAAGAAGCCCAGATAGACTACAATATATTGGAGAACTCTAGGTTAAAGGGGGGGGGGGGGGGGGGGGGGAGAGTTACCCCGCAAAGTTTAACAAAGTAGCCGATTGTTTTTTCCTAAGTTCCATATTGTAGCCTTGCTTAACGATGAAAGAACCCGAGGCATTACCGATCAGGAGATAAAATTCCGAGATCCCGAATTGGAAGGAGGGATCATGTTCAATATAAGGTCAGCAGGGGGGAGGGGGGGGGGGGGGGGGGGGGGGGGAGGGAGGATTGGGGGTGGGAATAAGGTTAAGCATTGGAAGCTTCTAGGCATCCTCCTAAACTCGAATGGTACCTGTCATGTAATATTTGTTCAGAGAATGGAAAATTTCCGCTGTTGCTGCTTAGATAATTCAGCTAAGGGACAAGAAGGTGCTGCTATTGTTTTTTTCTGGCAGAGCTAATTGCAGACCATTCAAGAAGCCCTTATTTGAATGATCCCTCCCGGACCTACTAAGTCCATTTGCCCCTTATGTAGTTGAGTTCATGGACTTCGATAGCTTGGCATTGGCCCCCGCGCGCAAGGCTTCCCCTCTTTTTTTTTTTTTGTTTGGCCAGACGCAGACTGTTCCCTTTTTTATTTTTAATGTGGATTCATTTTGCTCATATGTATAGCGAAGCTTGTAATTAAGCGAAAAAGTTATTACCCTGCTGGTGTATTTAAGATAAATATATAATTTGTTTACAACCCCTGGTTAATATGCCCCAATTAATGCCCTAACCAATACATAAATAAATAATAAGATTATCACGTAGTAAAACTCAACTGAGTTTTGCTTAGATGCTTTTAGGTGAGAGGTTGATCAGAGGGCTTTCATTCGAAACATTATTGATGATTGACGAGATTTTGCAACCAATGATAAGTTATAACTGTGTCTCAGTTTCCCTATTTTTTCTTTTTTTTTTTCGATGAGATAAATCTGTATGATCTAAGGTGCAATAATAAGGTGACACCCATATTAAAGAAAATGCAATAAGGTGAATGATTTGATTGAGAAATAAGTGCAATCTAAGTCGAAAATCATAATAAGATGTCAGCGTTTCGTTTGCTTTTAAAATAATATTTTCAGTAACAGATTTAAGGATATGTTATTTTCCAATTTAAAAAATTATTATTTTTAATTTTATTGATTGTTTGTCAAAAAATAATACCATTTGAAAGTCAATAATGTATTTACTTAATAATCATTTGGATAAAATTTTTTTAGAAATTAATTAATTTTTTAAGAATTGATTTCATATCCAACTTAAAAATGATAAAAAATACATAGTATTTTTTCAATATATATTTTGAAGAAAGCCATTTTTTATTTTTAAAATATTGAGTTTCAAATGGTATTCTATAATCTTATCCACTCTATATCCTACATCCTGCACTCTATCTTATTCAACCTAAATTCACATATTTGCTACAAATGAAAGAAATTTATTGTGCAAATTAGATCTCGAACCTGATGTGATATGGTGACTTTTCTGCTAATTCAGCTAAGTCCCAGTGGGTTTTAGCATTTTTCTTAAAAGTTTAATGTAAAAATGTTGACAAAAGATGCAAAACACACGGAGGCAAGAAAAAAAGAAACGAAAAACAACTTATTGTTGTCCGTCTTTCGGGACCCAGTAGGCCCTTAGTAGGCTTTCGCCGAAGCATGAAAAAAGAAAAGAAAAAAAAAACGACTTAATGCCTTCCATTTTGATTTTGGAATAGGTCTAAATCCACAATTTATCCCAAAATTTTATTGATTTAAACACTTAATCCCTTTATCTATGACTCAAGTAACTTAGTTTACGGAGTTTAGGGCTAAGTTGCCCTAGGTCATAGTTGACCAGTAAAGTCTAGGGTGAATTATAAATTTATTTCTTTTGATATATAAATATTTATGGCTTTTATGCAGGTGTCGTATCTTCAAGATTAGATTTAAATCGGGTCCATGGGCTTTTTCTTGGTGTTTGTAATAGGTAAAACGGGTCATGTGGCCCATTCATTTTATAGAAAGTAGAAACTAAACATCAGCCGGGTTGTTGTATTTAAAGCGGTTGAACATCTCTATTTCAAGTAAAAAATACCACTGATCTCAAACCTTTAATTGCTATTGTAAATTGGTTATTAATCTTCATTTCATCACAAATTAGTCTTAATACTTTATAATTCATTGTATATTAGTTTTTAGCACTAGGTAAGTTTGAGTTTGTATAGAAACCTAAAATATAAAGAGAAAAAACTGATATTTCCCCCATTCCAAAATAATTATCAAGTAGATAAAAGCTCATAGTTTAAAGAAATAACAATAATGCAATCTTTCATTGGTAAAACTAAGTATTTATTTCAATTTTAACCCTAATCTAAGGTATCTATATTTTTGTGTTCTAGCTTTTCCAATACAAGCATTAAGGTTATTATGTATTAAATAGGACAAACTCAAAATGGAAACGTTGGTGGTTATTTTGGGACTAGAGGAGTAGTTTAAATAGTTCTTTTACTATCAATAAATTATGGCATAATTTGAATTTATTGGAAGACATTTACCAATTAGTTTGAATTCATTAATTTTTATGTAACTATCTGATGTTAGTTTTTTAAAATTCTAATTCAAACTGTTTAGTAATTATTTTCCTACAAATTCAATCAATTGAATAAATTTTATGACACTTAATAGACGATTCAAATTCTCATTTTTTTTTTTGTAAATCAGGTTTCTATGTGAACTCAATTTTACCCAAAGTTAGGAATCAATATATAATGATATATAAAAGTTTGGAACCGATTTACAACAAAATGAACACTGAGGACAAGTTTTAAATGAAAGCTAAAAGTTTGAGATTAATAGTGCTATTTACTCCTATATTCCCTTGCAAAGTTTATACAAAATAAATGTTAAATTTTATCTTCCATTTATTTTAAAAAAGATGGGAAAATTAATTGCCAAATTAAGGTGCAGCAAAATACCAAAACGTATTGCTCAACTGTTTGCCTCAAACTCAAATGAGCTCTATTGAAAATGATATTTTTGGAGTTTGTAAACGTCTATATCATAAAAGTAAGCAAGCATATAGTTATGATGAAATTCATGAATAGAGCTTATATATGTAAGATTGCTCACCTCACAGGTCCACGTACCGTTCTAAAATACAGGGCCTGTATAGTTACGGGCTGTTTTTCTTTTTTCCCCAAACTTTCTTAAAAGTTGCAAAGAAGGGTTTTTCTTTTAAAAACATGCAATTTTCTTGAAAATATAGTTTGGGACATGGTACGAGACATTGTTAACAACCAGACCCTCTTCACTAAGTGAAGCTGCTCAAAAGCGAGCACGAGACAATTTTCAGCCAATATACCACGTATTTCTCGATACATTTATGGCTCTGATATCAAAATTCCCAGGTTATTATTAAACAAAATTAGATTCAAATAATCAAAATAATTAAAGCAACATTACACACTCATAAACTGGAATTCTCAATCAAACTTCATTCATAAGACATAATACGAACTTACAGATAACTAGTGAATACATTTACCATATAACAAAGAAGAACAGCAGAATGATTATAAGCTTGAATTGATGAATCAGAAATCCAAGGTTGACCAAACTCCACATGGTTATCTTATAAATATAAACACACCACTTGAATACTAAACTATAGAACTTAACTTCTAGTGGAAGAATGAGTGTCCAGCACATGAATTAGAGGGAAAGAGAGATTGTTTTTTGGATGCCTTAACATTAGCAAGAGACATCCTTATATAGACAGAACTCTAGAGCCTTTAAAGATAAGCCTAGCTGGGTTCTTTCAATTCGGATGCAAAGGAATTTGGGACCACTTGGCTACTGTTCCATTATTTTTTATAGTGGGATAATTATTCTAGACAGCTGGCTAGCTGCTTTTACCAATGGGATAATTATTTTGGACAGCTAGCTGGCTACTTCTGCTGACACTTCTACTGGGGCCCTGCTGAGTCAGTTTCGTCGTATAAGAATCCGATGCTTTCTTGACTTTTCTAAACTAACTACTTCTGTGCTGATTTAAGAATTCTTTTTTTCATTATAACCATTGGAATTTGGCTATCCTTGAACTGACCTTCTTGATAAAATAGATTAAACATAACATCTGGAAAATCTTCATTTGGATCTTCTTCTTCATCAATTATATCAATTTTATTGAATTTAATATTTTTCTGGCAAATACTGGTTAAGGATGCATTTATCCCACCATTTAACCTCCCAAATTCATTCTAGACAAGGAGTGAAATGTGTGTCATAATCTATTTCTTGCTTTTCATAGTGCCATTGGAGAATCCAAAGAATAAGATTCATGACCACAAAAAGGAAATTTGGGAATTGTACTTTCTAGTCTTTTTTTAGGAATTGTTCTTGGACCATGCAGAATTCTTCAAAGGATTTCATAACTTGTTCTGAGAAAGAGTCTTTGTATAAACCCTTTCCAAAGTACCAGATATAAAACCAGTTTGAGAACCTCCTTTGCTTGGTCTTGAATAAGATCATTCAGGAATGTTGATGATCTTTGTTTTGGATATGAAAAACTTCATCCCAAGCCTTGATGTAGTCCTAATATGAATATAAAGTATTTTCATATTTTCCTCGAGTCAGGATTTTTCTTCTTCCAGATGGAACTCCCAATTCTTCAAATGTTCAAATTTTTAAAATTTTAAATAAGGAAATTCCCAATTCTGTTATAAATTTTTCTAAAGATTTTTCATTACTATTTTTAATGGTGATCTTAGTTCTTATAGGTTTATGTTGAATTTCAATAGACCCAGATTCTTGAAGAACCAATTCAAAGAACAAAGGTTTTTTTAGTAGTTGTAATTGTCACTGAAGATTCTTGTGGTCAGACCAATATTTTTTTGTCAGTTCAATGACTGAAAGGTGTTTGAAATCTTTGTCTTTTGAGAAAAATAAACATTTCCTTTCTATTTCTTGAAATACAGTTGGTATACTCAGACTATATAGAGAAATTTCTTAAGGCTTTGGTAGCCTTTAGGAAAAAATCTTTTGCATCTTTTCTTAGGGATTTTTTTCCCAAATTCCAATCTTTTTTTTTTTTAGGTTTCTCCCTCAGATTTTATCTTTTTATACGTCACTTCTTAAAAAGACTTATCATCTTTTCAGGGATTTCTAGAAGGAAATGATGTTGGGCTAGAAGAGCTCTGGTAAGTTTTAGGTCCATTTCGTGATAAGCTTCTACTTCCATCATTTATTTCTCGGATTCTTGACAAAGAACAGTTTTGTTTTTCTCGCTCAAATTCTTTTCTATCTTCTCTCCCCTGCAAAAATTCTGTGGTCAAGAAATCAGGCAACAAGTTTGTTTATCCAGCAATATACTTAATATCAAAATCAAAGGTGGATAAAATAGCTTGCCACCAAGCAAAAATTTACTTAGAAACTAAATTTTTAACATTCTTAAGCAAAACATCTGTTACTGCTGTACAATCAACTTGAACTAAAAATTTCTTGTTGAGGAGATCTTCCTCAAATGTGGTAACACAAAGGACAATTGCAAGAATTTCCTCTTTAATAGTAGCATAATTTTTTTGGGCTTGATTCCAAACTCCAGAAGTAAATCTTACTAATTGTTCTTTGTCATCAATTTTTTGTTTTAACATTCCACTGTAACCAATGTCACTAGCATCTATCTCAACAATTTTGAAGGCCTTTGGGTTAGGAATATTAGTACAAGGAATTTCTTGGATTCTTTTTTTTACTATTTGAACAACTTTAGTTTGTTCTAAACCTCACTCTGGAGAATTCTTTTTTAGTCTACCAAACAATGACTTGCAATTATTGGCAAGATCTTTATAAAAATTTGAAGCACAGTTTAAACTTCTAAGAAATCTTTGTAACTGTTTCTTGTCCTTGACTTCATCAGGAAATTTATCAGCAAAACTTATTAACTTATCAATTGGTTTAATTGTTCCTTTGTGAATTATATGGCCCAAAAATCTAATTCTAGTTTGGAACAATTCCATCTTTTTTGCTGATACAACTAATCCTGCATCTTCTACTATTTTTACAAACTTATTCAAGTGCTTCCAATGTTGATCAATTGATTGAGAAAACACAAGCACATCATCAATGGAAACAATAGTAAAAGAGTTATAAGGATTAAAGATTTCATTCATAATTTTCTGAAATTTTGACGGGGCATTTTTCAACCAAAAGGCATAACATTCCATTCATAGTGACCAAATAGGACATTGAATCCTGTTTTATATTTATCTTCTTTGGCAATTTGGATTTGCCAGTATCTTGACTTCATATCAAATTTTGAAAATATTACAGTATTATGAAGTCTTGATAACAAATCTTTCTTGTTAGATATTGGATACCTAATCCATCTAAGAACTTTATTTAGAGGTTTATAATTTATTACCAATCTAGGTACCCCTCTTTCAATTTCTAAATTCTTGATTACATAAAAAGCAGAACAACTCCATGGTGAAGAACTATTTCTAATCAATTTTTTATCCAGTAATTTTTGGATTTTTTTTCTACAATGAGTCATTAGTTCTTCATTCATTTGAATCAATCTAGACCTTGTAGGAATGTTTTTCTCATTGAAATATGGTTCATACGGAAAACTCATAATATGTTTCTTTCTTTCCCAAAAGGCATTAGGGACATCAGCACAAACCTTTCTAGCTAAAACTTCCTTGAAATGTTCTATCATTTGTTTTAATTCTTTATCTTCTAATTTTTCTTCAACACTCTTGTGTTTTACTTCATCTTGAAAACACATCAGAACATTTTGTTTTCTTCCTAGATCTATACTGAGTTGTTCTAGTAATTATCTTCTTGGTGGTTTAACAAATTCAAAAGTAATTTTTTTTCCAAACTTCTTGGTAAAAATCCCATTCATACTTACCTTAAAAGGCATTATTATGGCCAAGAATGGAGTTCCTAGAATTATTTCTTGATTCATGTTTAAAATTGTAAAATGCTGCTTAATATAGATATCCTCATTACATACATCAACATTTGTCAATTTAAACCTTATTGGGATTGTTTCTTTATTAACAGCAGTAATTGATCCAAAAGATCTATCAAGATATTGATAAGGAACAATTCCTTCCTTAATACAATTTCTTTCAACTCCTGAATCAACTAAAACAATTACTGTTAATTTAAATTGATTTTCTATTAATAAAGTCATTCTATTGCTAGTAAATCTTTGATTTGGCATAGAATAGACTTCATTAATTTGTAAAGGTTTTTCTTGGGAATATTCAAATTTCTAAAACTTTATTTTCTTAGCTTGTTTCTGGAATATTTTTTCCCCTTTCTTTTTGCTTTGCCTTAAAGTTGAATTCTTCCATATCTTCCATAACTAGTTCATCTTCTGGGAAGTCTTGAGAATATCCTTCAAAATTGTGAAGTTCTAAAATCTCAATTCTATTTTTAAGAGATTTTATTTCTATTTTTATTTTTAAAATTTCTCCTTTCAATTCTGCTATTGTAGGTTCTTTTTGACTTTTTTTGTGCCTCATCTATTCTTTTTAAAATTTCATTTAGACTATAAACAGGAGGCTTGGTTAATTCTTGTATATCAACCATTTTCTTGAAATTTCTTTTTCCTTGATTTGTTTGGTTTTCTTGCTTACCAACTTTATCAAGGTATTTAAACAAAATTTCCTTTCTTAATTCTATATCATCAATTTGTTTTATAAATTTTAGGATTTTTTCATCTTCTTCAGTAATGACATTGACTTGAATCACATTTAATTGAAGACTTGTCAAATGTATTTTGTAACTGACAAGATTCACAACCACAATTTGAGTCCGCAACTTTCTGATTCAGATTCTGAACTTGTCTGAAAGACCAATTTCATTTATTTCTTCAGAACTTTCAGAAGTTATTTCTTCTGGGATTCTCTTCAGGTTCACTTTTCACTATTTAGCATAATTTGCATTAAAACTTTTCTTCAAACCTTCATCTATTTCTAAAGAATTTATTTTTTTTTTGTCTTGTTTTGCATTTTATTAGCAAAATGTCCTGGTTTACCACATTTCCAACAAACCTTTTGATCTTTCTTAAATTTTCTCTTTTTAAATCTTTTCTGAGTTACTGATTTCTCTTCTGATCTTTCAAATCTTCTTCTTATATATTTTTCTCTAAGATTTGGGCTTTCTTTGTTTTCTAGGCTCATATTCAGAATATGGTCTTGGAATATCGTAACCAAATTGAGAGCAGAATCTTCCCATTTCTTTCCTACCTACTAATTTTTCTCTTTTTATATGTTTTTGTCATTTCATTTCATGGCACATCTTTAAACCAACTTCTTTAATTTCTACTATGGTTTGACCATAGGTATAGTTTTCTGAATTAGGATGACCTTGATTCTTCTCTTTAATGTGATCCATGACCAATTAACCAAAATGTTTAGGTAATCCTTGTATAAATTTTTCTTTCCA
>SMDT01001122.1:0-111459 GCA_005392925.1 Aquilaria sinensis | reverse complement strand
GAGAAATAGCTATAGCACTTCATGAAAAATGATTAAAAGTTCCCCAAACTGTGTTTCCAGGGGAGGGATCATCGATGCCTAAGTCAGTATGTGAGGGGAGAAGTTGTTAAGTGAAAAGAATAGAAAAAGAGGGTATTTCTCGTGTCTTACCTGGATGCCTCACCTGCGTATTTATAAGAGGCTGGGAAAAGGAGGCCATTATGCCCAGCCTGAGTAAATTATGATATGTGTTCCACTCGATTTGGTTAGTACCTTTGGAGAGAGGTATCTACAATTGTCCATAGGTGGTTATGCCAGAAGGTAGGGGCATGTACGATGTTTCTATTAAGGATCCTTCAACTGTATTTGTTGTTTCTCCCCTAGGACGCCTCAGGGATTTGAGACCCTTTCGGACGTAATATTTCCCCAAAAGGTGACTTGGAAAGCCCATAAACTACATAAGACATTTTTGGGAGGTATTCATTTTGCCAACAATGGAAAGCTTACGTTTCGAAGGTTGGTCATGTACATTTTTAAGGGTGCTGTAGATCCTTAGCCCAAGGTTGGTCATATCCATTTCCAAGGTGGTGTTAGGTCTGCTAATTAAGATGTTCTATGGGCATTAGCCCTTCAGCTATCACATGCCCCCTCCAAGGAGCCGAAGTTGTATATTTGGTTCTAATTGATTGGGGCTCCCCATTGTTCAAAAACTTCATTTGACCGAGGTCGATCCTTTAGCCTAACTCCATTTCATCTTATTAGTCTAGGATCAGAGATCCCTTCTTTTTTTGATGTTATACTCTTGACATACTTTTTGATTTTTTTGTTTCCATTCCATTTTAGTGAGGTTAAACCTCTGGGTGAAGATGTTACCTAAGGCTAAATTCCTGCTTTTCATGAGGTCACACCTTCAGCACGAAAAAGGGTTACTTTTCCCTAAGGTTCATATTCTCACCATCTACAAGTGGGTCAGCCTATCTCATGGATGAGAGATCATGTCATGGCCCTCTTGGGCACTATGCAAATACATGCATATTGGTCCAACCATCACACACATATTCACATTTCATGCACACCATGGCAGCAAAGAAGGAAAACACTAGCACAAGTCTTAGTTTTGGCTTCCACACATTAGGCAATCTTGTTAAGTTCTAGTGGCCAGCTACTGTACCTGTAACTTCCACTAATAAACTGTATCATTCTAGCCTCATACCCCCTATTTCATTTGCTCCATTATCAAGTATAGACTTAGAGAAAACCAAGGAATTTTGTTTTACATCAATAGCCCACCTATGGACCAAGTTATGGATTTTTTAAGTTGGTTACAAAATTCTGACCAAATGAACAGTAACTCAGCCAACTTTGCAACATCATATCTTTGGCTGCAGGGTTCTAAATCCACAAATTCCAAACCCCAGTCAACCCTCTAGATGTCCTATAGGTGTGGTCAAAATTTCATACCAAGGTTCATTCTACACAGGGAGATATTAAACTTTATGTACAGAGTCGAAATTCTGGCAACTTTTGGACCATTTTGCCCATACAATTTTTCCAAACCATGCAAACACTTCATTCACAAGGGGAAAGCCCCCCAAGGCTATCCCATACATGTCCAATACACATATTAATTACATTCTCTTGCATCTAGCAACTTTATGTGGCCAAAACAGAATTTACAAGTAAGCAGCCTATCATTCACACTTAGGCAGCTTTGCACCACATCACTTACATAGCCAAAACATTACTCAAATGTTCACATACTTGTCTCATTTTACATACACTACATGTACATGCATACATGCACTAAAATATGGTCTTAACTCAGCTAAATACGCACCCTAGGTTACAGGAGGTCCTGAGACACAATGGACTCCAAAAACAGGATGCTGGACAGCTGCTGCACAACACAGTAAGTACCACCATTAAAAATACCAAATGTGCTCCTAAAATCACCAAACTTTCCAGATCATAACTAGACATATGGAAGTTCATGTACCTGAAATTTCAGATCAAAAATCAAACCACAAAGGTTAGTTTGAAGGTGATCTTTCAGCTGGACCTGAAATGACAGAATTGAGGGGAGTAAGTTTCATTGAGAAACTTAGTAAGGGTAGCACTTGGATTCAATAGACAATGTAACCATAATTAAAACCTGCATCCAAAGACACTAAAACAAAAAAACCACAATGCATATATACAAGATATAGCAACCAAATGCAGCAGCCAAACACAAACAACAAACACATGAAATGTGGCAGCAACATATACCATAGGTTAGTCCATAAAACACATAATAAACATAACCAAATCACTATGGCAGCCCTCCTCAAGCTAATTCTTGGTCTTAGGAGGATTTTAACACTAGTTATTACTAACTTTTGGGCTCTAGAAACCCAGAAATTCGCTGCCATCACTGTGCACTTCACACTAGGTCACAAAACCATCAATAAGTGCACTCCCCTCACTAGGCTTGGTTCATCAAGCTCATGGCTGTCTTCCAAGCTTAGCCCTAGCTCCATGGTTGCTTGAAAATACAGAAAACAACCCATGGGAGCAAGAGAACCCTTACCTTGATGGGTATGCTGAAATTGGAGCTTGATCCTAGGTGCACTCAAGCAATAGCACCAAATAGCTTCCAATTGTGCTTCCTTGACTTCAATTGCAAGTAGTTTTGAGTTTGAAGGTATGGTGGCTATGGAGGAAGTGTGGAGGAGAGGGCTGGCTTTCTTTTTGCTGGTGGAGGCCGAAATTTAGAGAAGCAAAGGTGGTCTTGACTACTTAAATAGTCAAAAGTACACTAAACACACTTAAGTAGTCTTAACCTTGTCTTATGTCATTTTCCCTGCTACAAGACTATGGTTTCTTAGTCTTAATCTCTTGGCCCACATTTGACCATCCTTATCTTCCTTTAGCAGCCCTCCTTATGTGGGATAACCCCACAAAACTTCCATTTGACTTAAGTCATAGACATACACATCTTAAGGCCTACATTAGAACACTTAGGTCCTTTATGCCTTTTTGTGTTTTCTTTGTCCTTAGTTCTCTTCCATAAGCAATATGGTCCTCCAATAGCACTTTCATACCATTCATATCCTTCCCATAACTCTCCAAACCCCTTTTGTGAAAGTTTTGCAATTGAGTACCCGAATTTCCAAAGCCTTACAAAAAAGTCCATAGGTTGCTTGACAAACAAGCAATCCTTAAGGCTTTTCTTGGGGACCAAGTTACCAACTTGGAACACTTTTTAGGAGGTGTTGATCATACCTTTTAACCCCCACACTACAATCACTATGGTGAGAATTACACAATATAATGGTTTTTAGCCATTATGACACACTTGTAATTCTCCCATTTTATGAGGTGGTAACAATCCTCCCCCCCTTAATAATTTTGGTCCTCCAAAATAGCCCTTAGCTTCGGGTATTCTTCAGGATACCTTTCCATAAGGTCTTTTTCAGTTTCCCAGGTTGCTTCTCTTTCAGAGTGGTGTGACCACTGAACTTTAACCATGGGAATATGTTTGTTTCTTAACCTTCTGGTATCCTTGGCTAAGATAGCTATAGGTTTCTCTTCATATGTCAAGTTAGGTTCCAACTGTATGTCTTCCACTACAATAGCATGCTTTGTGTCCAGTAGACACTTCTTAAGCATACTGATGTGAAAAACATTATGAACACTTGACATGCTTGGCGGTAGAGCTAACCTGTATGCTACCTTGCCAACTCTATCCAAGATCTCATAAGGACTGATGTATCTTGGAGCTAACTTGGTTCTTTTGCCAAATCTGACAGTGCCTTTGGTTGGTGCAACTTTCAGCCAAACATTGTCACCAACCTCAAATTCCAAGTCTCTCCTTCTTTTGTTGACATAGGCTATGGTCCTTTCATTGGCTGCCTTTAATCTCTCTTGAATCTTATTGATTTTGGCAGTAGTCTCTTCAATAATTTCAGGACCCAACTCTAGCCTGTCTGAGGCTTCCACCCAACAGTGGGGTGTCATGCACCTTCTTCCATATAATGCTTCATAAGGTGCCATGCCAATGGTGCTTTGGTAACTATTGTTATATGAGAATTCCACCAATGGCAAGTGTTGGTCCCATTCACCTTTGAAATCTAACACACAGCTCCTGAGCATGTCTTCCAGTATCTGTATCACCCTTTCAGATTGCCCATCTGTCTGAGGATGATAAGCAGTACTCAGGTGGATTTTGGTTCATAGTGCTTTATGAAAAGCACTCCAAAACTGAGCTGTAAATCTTGGATCTCTATCAGATACAATGGAGTCTGGCACTCCATGTAGTCTCACTATCTCCTGGACATACATCTGGGCTAACTTCTCCAAGGAGTCTATGAGTTTCATATGTAAGAAGTGGGAACATTTGGTTAGCCCATCCACAATGACCTAGATTGTATCATGCCTTAGTCTGGTCATAGGCAACCCAGTCAAAAAGTCCATGGTTATGTTGCCCCACTTCCTCACTGGTATAGGTAGAGTCTGTAGGGTACCAGCTGGCTTCTGGTGCTCTACCTTTACCCTCTGGCATGTGGCACATTTGGAGACATAAGTAGCTATGTCTCTCTTCATATTTGGCCACCAGAAGTGAGTCTTCAAGTCTTTATACATTTTCTCACTTCCTGGATGGATGTTCAACTTGCTTGTGTGAGCTTCTTCAAGTATTTCATCCCTGAGCTTTGCTCCTTTAGGCACATATATTCGGTCCTTGAAGTACAGTAATCCTTGCTTGTAGGCAAAGGATTGATACAAGGAACCTTTTTCCTCTCCTGAGATCTTTTTCAGATCAGGATCTGTCTCCTGTGCCTTTTTGGCTTCTTCAATCCATCCAGACTGAATTGTCAATGTGTAAATTTGGGCTTCCTCCCACTTATGCCATTTATGCCATAGGCATAGCAGACTATTTTGCTCATCATGATCAGCTAAGGATCCTCCTTTCAAAAGTCCTGTGTACTTCCTGCTCAAGGCATCTGCTACTAGATTGCCTTTGCCCTCTGTGTACTGTATACTGCAGTCATAGTCCTTGATGTACTCTAACCATCTCCTTTGCCTCATGTTCAACTCTTTCTGAGTGAACAAGTACTTTAGGCTCTTATGGTCAGTGTAGATCACAAAGGAACTACCCATCAAGTAATGTCTCCATTGCTTTAGAGCAAAAATCACTGCTGCCAGTTCTAGGTCATGGGTAGGATAATTTTGCTCATGGGGTCTTAACTGCCTTGACCCATAAGCAATGACATTTCTGTCTTGCATAAGCACACAACCTAACCCAGATCTAGATGCATCTGTATATATGATGTAGGGCTTACTTGGATCAGGAAGAATCAACACTGGAGCTTTAATCAACCTTTGCTTGAGCTCCTGGAAACTCTTTTCACACTTCTCAGTCCACTCAAATCTTTGACCCTTCTTGGTCAGATGAGTAAGAACTGAGGCAATCATGGAAAAGCCTGATACAAATCTCCTGTAGTATCCAGCTAATCCTAGGAAACTTCTGATTTCCTTCACAGTCTTTGGTCTTTCCCACTCTTGCACTGCCTTGACCTTTTCAGGGTCTGCCTTAAGGCCTTGTGCATCTATGATGTGTCCTAGGAAAGACACTTCCCTTATCCAGAATTCACACTTGGATAACTTGGCATAAAGCTGATGCTGCAACAGAGTCTTTAAGACAATCTTCAGATGATGTTCATGTTCATTTTCATCCTTGGAATACACTAGGATGTCATCAATGAACACAACCACAAATTTGTCCAGATGTGGTCTGAACACCCTGTTCATCAAGTCCATAAAAGCAGCTGGGGCATTAGTCAAACCAAATGGCATGACTGTGTACTCATAATGCCCATATCTGGTCCTGAATGCAATCTTAGGAATATCTTCTTCCTTTACTCTCAACTGGAAGTATCCAGATCTCAAATCTATCTTGGAGAAGATCTTAGCTCCCTTGAGTTGATCAAACAGATCCTCAATCCTAGGGAGTGGATACTTGTTCTTGATAGTCACTGCATTAAGCTTCCTGTAGTCAATGCATAGTCTCAAAGATCCATCCTTCTTTTTCACAAAGAGAACAGGAGCTCCCCATGGTGAAACACTTGGCCTTATGAACCCTTTTTCAAGAAGTTCATCAAGTTGTTTCTTGAGCTCATTCATCTCTGTGATTGGCATTCTGTAAGGAGGTATGGATATTGGACTAGCTTCTGGTTGCAGCTTGATTTCAAATTCAATCTCCCTTTGTGGAGGAATACCTGGCAGGTCTTTAGGAAAGACTTGTGGAAAGTCTCTCACTATAGGTATTCTGTCCACTTCCTTATCACAGTGCAATTCATTCAATGCATAACAGTAATCATGCTCAGAAATCACAGGTATCTCATCTAATACCTCTAGCTCCATGCCATGCATTTCATACACTAATTCCTTAGAATTCACTAATGCATGCACTTCACCATCAGGCAATGTGATTTCCCTCTTAGCACAATCAATTCTTATGTTATGCATAGCAAGCCAATTCATACCCAGCACTAAATCATACTTAGGAATGTCCAACACTAGCAGATTAGTCATAACCTTAGTCTTTCCTACTACTAGCTCACAATCCTTAGCTAGGTCATTAGTGAAAAGACATTGACTACCTGCTGTTTTCACTAAGGATATCCTAGGCATGATTTCAGTAGGCAATTTCATGGCTTCAACAAATTTCCTAGCCACTATAGACACAGATGCACCAGTATCAAACAGAACACTAACAGGCATACCATTAAGGTAAATGTTACCTCTTAGTGCTCCTCCCTGCTCTGATGTCTCTGGCCTCTCCACTTGGAAGACTCTGCCAGCTCTCTGCACTGGAGGCCGAGGCACTGGAGGAACTGGCCTCTGCTGTCCCTCCCTTGGTGCTCCTCCTCTAGGTCCTGCCCCAATAGGTCTTACTGGACCTTGGTCTTCTGGCCTCCTTTGAGCCTGTGGGCAGTCTTTGATCCAATGATCCATGGATCCACATCTTAGACACGCTTGGGTATCAAAGTAGCAAGGTTTCTTTCCATGAAACCTCCTACACTTAGGGCACCTTAGGCCAGGGAACTTCCCCTTAACCTTGCCCTCACCACCAAAATGGGAACTCTTGGCAATTCCCTTGCCATGTGGTGGCTTCTTCTGCTTGCCTCCTGCCTGACTACTTTCCCCTGGTCCACTGGGAAAGTACTTAGTCTCATACTCCTCTTGCTCTACTAATAGAGCTTTCTGCACTGCTTCATAGTATGTAACTGCTCCAAAAGGTCTAACAGCCTTTCTAATGTCTGACTTTAGGCCTCTGACAAATCTTTTGGCCTTCAATTCCTCTAGTCCATGATACTGAGGAGCATACCTCACCAACTGATTGAATTTGTGCTCATACTCTAGGACACTGAGGTTGTCCTGCCTTAGAGCATCAAATTCAGCTTGCTTCATATCCTTGATGGCATCACTGATGTACTGTTCCTGGAACAGCTGTGTGAACTCTGGCCAGCTCATCTCAATATCTCTTCCTGGCCTTCTGCCCTTCTGGAAAGCATACCTGTCTCTGGTGTTTCTCCACCACATCTCTGCACTGCCTACCAAGTTGTAAGTAGCCAGTGACACCTTCTTGGTGGAGCTGAGTGGCATCCTCTCAAACATCTTTTCTATGAAGATTAACCACTCCTCAGCTCTCTCTGGCCCAGCTCTTCCATCAAACTGTGGAGGTCTTAGGCCTTGGAACCTCTCCAAAAGTCTGACCTCATCTAGGCCCTCTAGATCCTCTGATCTATGTCTCCTAGATCTATGAGAGTCCTCTGTATGGTGATGCTCTCTATGATCTCTCTGCCTTCTCCTGGATCTTCTCTCACGGCCTTCCTCAATCTCATTCCTAGTGTAGGAATGGTCATAGACTGAGGGATTGGTCCTGGACACCTGACCAATCTCAGATCTTACTCTTCTACCTCTTGGATTTCTCCTATCCTCATCTTCCACCTCAATGGTCTCATCATTTGTGTCTTCTAAGCTTCCAGAAGGAACATATTCAGATGTGTTCCTAGTATCCTCTTCTGGTTGTTGCTGTGCATCCTGAACTAGTACTACTGGAGCTACTTGGACTCCCTGCTGTTGTCCTTGAATCAACCTCATTAAGTTTTCATTGATTAGAGCTAAGTTCCTCTGAAGCTCTAACCAAACCTGAGGCACTTCAGGGTTTGCTACCCCCTGTTGCCCCTGACTCCCTCTATTCTGTTCATTTCTTTGTTGCCCAGAACCAGTAGGAGGCCTTCGGGGTGGATCCCCTCTCCTTGTGGCAACCATGTTTACTTCCTGCATTGATGATCCATCATAGAGCACATATAAAGATCATAGGTATTTCAATGGTACTTGACACTAGCAGCTGACCAAACTGAGTTCATATATGTAGATGCATGCAATGCAACTATATGCAATGTACATGTATAAACCATGCTCTGATACCAACTTCTGTTACCCACTCCGGGGTAGTCCAGTTATGGTGCCAAAACTGTGCATTTAGACTCCCAGGATTGGTAATGTTCTGTAGGCCATCAGAACACTACCCTTAGTGTGCATACCCAAGTGGCCCTCTTGGGCACTATGTAAATACATGCATATTGGTCCAACCATCACACACATATTCACATTTCATGCACACCATGGCAGCAAAGAAGGAAAACACTAGCACAAGTCTTAGTTTTGGCTTCCACACATTAGGCAATCTTGTTAAGTTCTAGTGGCCAGCTACTGCACCTGTAACTTCCACTAATAAACTGTATCATTCTAGCCACATACCCCCCTGTTTTCTTTGCTCCATTATGAAGTAGAGACTTAGAGCAAACCAAGGAATTTTGTTTTACATCAATAGCCCACCTATGGACCAAGTTATGGATTTTTGAAGTTGGTTACAAAATTCTGACCAAATGAACAGTAACTCAGCCAACTTTGCAACGTCATATCTTTGGCTACAGGGCTCTAAATCCAGAAATTCCAAATCCCAGTTAACCCTCTAGATGTCCTCTAGGTGTGGTCAAAATTTCATACCAAGATTCATTCTACACAGGGAGATATTAAACTTTATGTCCAGAGTCGAAATTCTGGCAACTTTTGGACCATTTTGCCCATACAATTTTTCCAAACCATGCAAACACTTCATTCACAAGGGGAAAGCCCTCCAAGGCTATCCCATACATGTCCAATACACATATTAATTACATTCTCTTGCTTCTAGCAACTTTATGTGGCCAAAACAGAATTTACAAGTAAGCAGCCTATCATTCACACTTAGGCAGCTTTGCACCACATCACTTACATAGCCAAAACATTACTCAAATGTTCACATACTTGTCTCATTTTACATACACTACATGTACATGCATACATGCACTACAATATGGTCTTAACTCAGCTAAATACGCACCCTAGGTTACAGGAGGTCCTGAGACACAATGGACTCCAAAAACAGGATGCTGGACAGCTGCTGCACAACACAATAAGTACCACCATTAAAAATACCAAATGTGCTCCTAAAATCACCAAACTTTCCAGATCATAACTAGACATATGGAAGTTCATGTACCTGAAATTTCAGATCAAAACTCAAACCACAAAGGTTAGTTTGAAGGTGATCTTTCAGCTGGACCTGAAATGACAGAATTGAGGGGAGTAAGTTTCATTGAGAAACTTAGTAAGGGTAGCACTTGGATTCAATAGGCAATGTAACCATCATTAAAACCTGCATCCAAAGACACTAAAACACAAAAACCACAATGCATATATACAAGATATAGCAACCAAATGCAGCAGCCAAACACAAACAACAAACACATGAAATGTGGCAGCAACATATACCATAGGTTAGTCCATAAAACACATAATAAACATAACCAAATCACTATGGCAGCCCTCCTCAAGCTAATGCTTGGTCTTAGGAGGATTTTAACAGTAGTTAGTACTAACTTTTGGGCTCTAGAAACCCAGAAATTCGCTGCCATCACTGTGCACTTCACACTAGGTCACAAAACCTTCAATAAGTGCACTCCCCTCACTAAGCTTGGTTCATCAAGCTCATGGCTCTCTTCCAAGCTTAGCCCTAGCTCCATGGTTGCTTGAAAAATACAGAAAACAACCCATGAGAGCAAGAGAACCCTTACCTTGATGGGTATGCTGAAATTGGAGCTTGATCCTAGGTGCACTCAAGCAATAGCACCAAATAGCTTCCAATTGTGCTTCCTTGACTTCAATTGCAAGTAGTTTTGAGTTTGAAGGTATGGTGGCTATGGAGGAAGTGTGGAGGAGAGGGCTGGCTTTCTTTTTTCTGGTGGAGGCCGAAATTTAGAGATGCAAAGGTGGTCTTGACTACTTAAATAGTCAAAAGTACACTAAACACACTTAAGTAGTCTTAACCTTGTCTTATGTCATTTTCCTTGCTACAAGACTATGGTTTCTTAGTCTTAATCTCTTGGCCCACATTTGACCATCCTTATCTTCCTTTAGCAGCCCTCCTTATGTGGGATAACCCCACAAAACTTCCATTTGACTTAAGTCATAGACATACACATCTTAAGGCCTACATTAGAACACTTAGGTCCTTTATGCCTTTTTGTGTTTTCTTTGTCCTTAGTTCTCTTCCATAAGCAATTTGGTCCTCCAATAGCACTTTCATACCATTCATATCCTTCCCATAACTCTCCAAATCTCTTTTGTGAGAGTTTTGCAATTGAGTACCCGAATTTCCAAAACCTTACAAAAAAGTCCATAGGTTGCTTGAAAAACAAGCAATCCTTAAGGCTTTTCTTGGGGGCCAAGTTACCAACTTGGAACACTTTTAAGGAGGTGTTGATCATGCCTTTTACCCCCCACACTTTAAACACTATGGTGAGAATTACACAATATAATGGTTTTTAGCCATTATGACACACTTGTAATTCTCCCATTTTAGGAGGTGGTAACATATATAAAGCCATCTCTCCCTAAGGTTTTATCACTCTTACTTTTTTCTCTCTCTTGCTCTCTGGCTTTCTTATTCCTTTACAGTGGTGCTTTAGCGGTAGAGCGATTTTTGGCAACTTTTTATGACGGTTTTGCTGGGTCAAATAGGTTGGTATTTACTGAAATTGGTTTTTTCTTTAGTTTTTGTTGCACTAGTAATTCCAAGGTTAGGGATATAGTCACTGAGTATGTGCACTTTTCATGCCAAAGTCCATCAAATTCCCGAGACCTAAAGTCCGCTCAATTCTCACCTTAGCTATGCCACTTTGGAAAAATTTGAAGTAGTGGACAGCTAAGTTTTATCTTCCTTCTTATGCCAAGACTAGGCTTATTGGTTCTGGCGAGCTAGGCTACCTTCTTCAGTACAATGAGATTACCACTTTTAGTTTAGAGCTAAAAGTAGGTCTTCGATATCCACCACAAAGATGGTGAGTGATTTTTTCCAATTTCATGGCATAGCCATTAACCAGCTGCCTCTGAACTCTTACTCTTACTTCAATGCCTATCTTTGCATGTGTGGGGTCTTCAAGATAGCCCCTTACTTCATTTTTCTCATGCAATATTATAAGCTTCATCCCATCCGGAATGGGAGATTTTACTTCTTGCTTCCTAGGAGATTTGGGAGCAAGAAATTCACTTTCACCTCAAAACCAAGGACAGCCGGTGAGGGTGGTAGAAGTATTTCTTCATGTAGGTAGATAAAAAATGGAAAGACATGCATGTGAAGTGGACTTCTAGGACCCTTGCTATTGAGGTGATGGACCCGTCAAAGTTGCTTACCCTTGAAATAAAGTCCCTGTTCAAGGAATTCGATATTGACATTTAGGCAGTAGTTGATTGGAAAAATTAGGCTTCTTTACGTCCTCTATACCCTTTTCCAATCATATGGAACCTCATGACTGAATAGGTACTTTGAGAGCTTGGGGTCATCAACGAGCATGTTACTGATGAGAGCATGCCAAAGCCAGCAGTGGACAGAAAGAAGTTGTTGCTAGTTATACTCCTTCGAGGTGAACTCTCCTATTCTGCCCTTGTAAAGAGTAAGCTCCATTTTACTTGTGTACTTTTGGATTTGGTACTTTCACTGATATTTTTCTTATTGCAAAAATGGGCCATAAATTAGTGGGCTTTTACAAGAATTTTTTCCTCGGTCAAGCCGAGAAGGTGGAGCAGAAGAAGAAGGCTCCAAAAAGGAAGAAGGCACCAGCTGGACAGTCTTCGAGGGCTCCAGAGACTAAGAAAACAAATGAGGGTTCTCACCCCCTTCCCCCAAATATCCAACCGGAGCCTAGAATCATTCTAGTGAAGGTGTAAATCCTTTGTCGAAGGCGGCCGTCCTATACATCCCTCTAAGTCCTAACGCAACTGTAAAGACCTTGGGTAGCTCACTAGGGGTACTTTCAACTGAGGAAGTGGAAGAAACATGGAGGTAAAAAGGTAAGGAGATCCCTTCTAAGGTCCTCGATGTGAGTAACTCTAACGGGGGAGACATTGAAGTCCTACTAGGTTTGTCTGTTAATCATTCATCTATCAATTTTGGATTTTTTGGCATCTTAGATTGTGTAGATGAATGGCTAAGAGACAATGTAGTAAAGGAACTTCATCGTGATTTTGTAAAGGATAGGGTCCAAATAGGGTGGATGATGGAGAACACTTAGAAGTAGGCCACTCGAGATTTGAAGATGCTGAAAGACAAGGTACCAAGGGAACCCTTATGGACTTTCACCGAAGACATGGACTTATTTTCGAAGGATTTCCAGAAGATGGTCCCTTAAATGAAAAAGACCATTATCATGAATGCCACCTTTCAATCTCTGACACATGGTTGCCTGAATAAGGAGATTCTTGTTGCTCGGATTTTTTATCACGCTACTCAGGTAATCCTTACTCCCGAAGTATTTAGAAAAAAATTTAGGCCTTTAAGTTGTTGTAACTCACGTTAAGCCTTCCTCCCATAGCTGCTAGCATACAAAGGTTACCTTCAGGTATGAGCATCAAAGCAATCCTCCATCTGATATCAGTCAGAGGAAATCATGGCTAAGGCCAATGTGATGTTTGCGAGCTCATGCCTTAAGTATGGCGAGCTCAACAATATTTCCAAAGAGGACCTTGCCAAGCTTTACTAGGAGGTGCTCAAGACCTAGAGAGGGCTCCTCGAGGAATGTTCATAAAAAATTTGTCACCTCAAGGAAAAGCTGGCAGAGCAAAGTTTGGTTGGTAAGACTCTTTGGACGGAGAAGGAGGATGCCATCACTGACTTGACCAAGACATTGGAAATTAGTGTTAAACTTATTGCTGAGGTTGATCAACTAAAGAAGTGGAAGAAGAAGAAGAAGAAGGTGGAGACGGAGATGGAGGCCCTGAAGAAACAGATGGAGGTTTTGAAGGATGAGATGGCCAAGGCAGACGAGGCAACAAAATCCTCATTGGAAGATGATTTCTACCTTGCTCGCCATCAAATTCTCTAACATTTTCCCAACCTCGATGTCTCCTTCCTCTGAGCTTTGGACATTCCCAAGGGACCTTCTTCATTATGGTTGAAGATAAAGTTCTTATACCTCTCGGAACAACCTTTGATAGACGACGGTGGCAATGGTGAGGAGGGCGATGCCAAAGACGATGACACTGAAGGGCCCGCAAACATACAGCACAATTCATAAGGTTGCCCCCCCTTTTTTTGTACTTTTTCTTCTGTACTTGGCTTCTGTAAATGGAATATCTTTGTTCTCTATACTTCAGCTACCATCATTGGCTCTCCAAGGTTTTTCATCTTTTTAGAGAAATGACTTAACTCCTTTTGACTTATTCACCTTTTTTGGCTAATTTAACATCTTCAGTAGGGCTTAGCATGTTCGGTTGTGTATTACCCTTGTTAGAATTACTATTAAGGATTTGAAACCTTAACCTTTTTTAAAGGTAATATTCTATCACTTCTAGAGTCCTGAGTATTTGTCTAAGTGTTTTAGAATGGAATTCAAGTAATGCCTTTGGGAAACTTGCTGTGTTAAAAAATACTTGGGTATTTTCAAAAGCTTCAACGTTCAGTAAATCTCCTTTGTGAGGCCTTCCCATAAAACTTCTAACACTTTAGGCAACTTTGGAGATCACCATATTCGGTTGATATCTTTAAGAAGCCCTTTCATAAGAAGGCTATTTCTTTTGAAATTGCTAAGTTCATAGAATGTAGAATTTTTTCAAAGAGTCTGAATGTCATGTGTTTTTCAACTCTTCTCCTTCAGTATTTCCAAGTTTATAGACCCATGGCTGAACTTCATCCAGTGCCAAATAAGGTCATTCCCAGTCTGCCCAAAGTACATCATAAGATGGTCTTCGGGGTTACAGTTCAGCCTTTGTTAGATAAGCTCTTCTCTCTTGATCTCTTTAAGTTTGACATGCAAATTCACTGAGATGGCTATCCTCTGCTGGAAGGCTTTACTTCTAAGTTCGGCCATTTCCTAATGCTCTTTATGCATGTCAAGTTTGGTGTATAAGCTGAGGTTGTTTCCTTCTTTGTCAAACACCTATATCCTGATGGATGGTTGCACAACTTCCACAATAATAAGAGCCTCAGTGCCGAATACGAGTGAGAAGGGTGTTTCACTAGTAGCTCTTTTTGGGGTTGTTCGGTAACTCCATAGTACACTTATGAGTTCTCTAGGCTATCTTCCCTTGGCTTCTTTCAACCTCTTCTTGAGACCATCTTTTATTGTCCTATTGGACACCTCAACTTGTCAATTGCTTTGAGGATGGGCAACAAGAGCAAAGTGTATTTTTACTCTAAGGTTGGTTAAGAATTCCTGGAACCCTTTGTCAATGAATTGGGAACTGTTATTTGCTACTATAACCCTCGGGACATGGAACCTATGTATGATGTTTTTCCATATGAACTTCTGGATGTCCTTTATGGAAATTGTTGGAAGGGGCTATACCTTAATGTATTTAGTGAAATTATCTGCAGCAACTATTCAAAACCTTACTCTTCCAGGAGCCATCGGGAGAGGATTGATGAGGTCAATACCCAAAACAACAAAGGGGCAAGGATAGTCAACTGAAGTTATTGCTTCCGAGGGTGCTCTTTGGATGGGTGTGTGTTGCTGCAATTATCACATTTTTTGACAAACTGCCTTGCATCATTCGTTCAAATGGGTCAAAAATATCCTTGCCAAAGTAGTACCCCAGCAAGGGCGTCAGTCCCAACGTGAGATTTGTAGGCTTATTCACGGACCTCTTTCAAGACTGTCTTGATGTCTTCTTCACTGATACACTTTTGCAGTGGGTTTGCAAACCTGATGGCCAGGGGCCTCATCGTTTATAGTCATAGTGACTGGTGGAGGAACTTCTAGGAGGAAGAACGCCTGGTGGATTGGACGGCCCAAAGGAGAGTGCCTGAAAGCTCAGAAACAAAAGGTTAGGAGGCCCCCGGAGTGTTTTTCCGGGGGGGGAGCCTCCGACGCCCAAGTCAGTGGTGGCTGAGAGAAAGACAGAGAAAATAGCACAAAGGGCTGAGGAGTTTTGCCTGGTAACGGGAGCCGTATTTTGCCAGCTAACCAACCTTCTGTCTGGTATTAACTCCTGGTATTTATAGGAGTGCCTAGCCCGTTCAGATCGTGACACGTGTTCGGTCGGACGTTCCTGACTTTCTGGGCATAGGAGACAGATAGTAGGTTACCTTGAGCCATGTGCTGAGGCGGGCCATGATGTGATTTTGATGGCGTCAGCGTGGCAGAGCGCCTTTTGAGGCGGATTGTGGCGTCTGTGAATGGATGTGTCAGAGGCTTCCTTAAATGCTTCCATAAATCTCCTGCCGTACTCCCGAGGTCCCTGGGTGAGGTCGTCCTTTGGTACGGACAAAGCCTCTTCGGGAAACAAGCCCTCAGTTCGGGGGTTCCCAGCTTCAGGGAGTTCCGCCTTCGGGGATATCGTGTTCGGCTCGCTATGTTAGGTGCCTCTTTTCCGAAGGCGATCTGTTCACAACCCTGGGGGGGTAGCGAGTAATGTCCTGGCGTGCCGGGCTCGGAGCTCTTCGGCTATCTCCCGAGGTGCCTGATCACACCTTTTCTCGGGTAGCGCCAGCTTCTTCTGGCCATTCTTGTGGCAGGGAGTTCGGCCAGATAGAGGCGATAGCGTTTGGCTATCACATGCCCCCCTTTGGAAAGCCGAAGTGAAGACTTCGGTTTTGCATCTCTTTCCGAGGTCGTCTATGGGAGTCTCTTTTGGAAGCATAACCTGTTCCGAGGATGTGCCTTTTGCCCGAATGGGCTGTTCGGCCACGGGCTCTTCGGGTCTTGGCACTTTTCTTTGGCCATCCTCGAGGCAGAGCCTGCTTTTTGTTTCTGCAGGTCTGTTCGGCCAAGCGTGTCAGTCTGAGCGGCGCGTCCCAGTTTTCCAGGGATGTCAGAAGACGTGTCCCAGCTTTCAAGGGATGTTTGGAGGACGTGTCCCCCATTTTGTGCGCAGCGGTTGACACGTGGCGCTTTGCCATTGGAGGAGAGTCGCGTCGGTTACAGAGGGCACGCCTTTTCAAGTGCAGAGAGCAGTTACGGCGTCGGTTCGCCTCCAAAGGGTACTTATGACGACGTTTCGGTTACCCACCTCTGGCTTATAAATAGCCCATTTCATCATAAGTTCCTTTTGCTTACTCTTTTGCTCTTTTCTCTGCTTTGCCTCTGTTCTTGCATTTTTCTTGCTTTCTGTGGCGGAGCTTCCTTAATCAGAGCTTTTTTCCAGCCAACTTTCACGACGGCGTCCTCAGATTTTGGCAAATCTTTTGGTGGGTTTTTGTTTTCCAGCGCGTTTTGATCCCTGTGTTCTTCTGAGTTTTTCTCTGGAAACTGTTTTCTTCCGTTTTCAAACTCATTTTCATGTCGAAAATGCCCATTCCTGAGAGCTGGCAGCCTCTTTTAGCCCATCCTTGTTGCACCACCCCTGAGAAGTTAGAGAGGTGGAAGAAAAAATTCTTTCTTCCCTCTTACGCCGTTACTAGGCTGCCTCGTTCTAGCCACTATGCATTTTCAAACCATAGTAAGGAGGTTACCGTTTTCCGAGCCCAGCTGAAGGCCGGTCTTCGGTATCCTCCCCCGAAGATGGTGTGCGAGTTCTGCCAATTTCATGGCATTGCGGTGAACCAGCTTCCCCCGAACTCGTTCTGCTATTTCAACGCCTACCTCTGCATGTGTGGCGTCTTCGGGATAGAACCCCATTTCAGGATTTTTATGCAGTACTACAAGCTCTCTGTGGTCCCGAAGGGTGGCTTCTATTTCATGCTACCTCGGGGATCCGGGAGCAAGAAATTCATGTTCACCTTCGCCACTAAGGATAGCTGGCGGGGGTGGCAACAGAAGTTCTTCTTCCTGAAGATGGACGAGGCCTGGTCGTATGTTCCGACCAAATGGGCTCAGGGAACACTGGATGTGGACGTTGTTGATCCGAGGATGCTGCTGACCCCAGAGTTGGCTCCCGTGTTCGCGGATTTCGACGCCCGCATTCGGGCTGTCTCTGACTGGGATCCCGAGGTCGCTCCGCGCGCCCTTTACCCTTTTCCAATCAACTGGAAGTTGATGACCGAAGATGTCCTTCGGGAACTAAAGGTGGTAAAGGAGCACAAGACTGACCTCGGGATGCCAGCTCCTGCCATCGCCGGGAAAGATTCCTGGTTGGTCAAGCTTCTTAAGGAGGAGATTTCTTTCGAAACATTTGCCGAAAGTGAGTTATCTTCTACTCCTTTGCTGTTTTTTCCTCGGACTTACGCTGATGTTTCTCTCCTTTTTCAGAGATGGGCGACGACACTGCCGCCTATTACAAGTCCCTCTTCTCCGGCCAAGTGGAGAAGGACGATCAAACGAAGAAGGCGGCTTCCCGAAGGCGGAAGTCTACTGGCGCGGGTCCTTCGAGGAAACGGGCAAAGAGAGCTGCTCAGGTTCCTCTAGAAGAAATTCCCGAGGAGACTGCCGAGGAGCCTGGGACAGCCGAGGTTCCGGCGTCTGAGGCTGCTGCTTCCGAGGTCCCTCCAACCGACGTCCCTCCTCAAAGTCCTACTGCGTCGCAGGCCCTCCTTGATGTAGTGGTAGAAGTACCTTCTGCCGAGGAGCGGCGCAAGCAGAAGGGCAAGGGCATTTCGGCCGAGGAGGCCGAGGACTCCGAGGGCGATGTTGTCGAGGTCCCGCCAGGTTTGTTTCCAGACAAAGTGTACTTCCTTTGTTTTTTCTGGAATTGCCTTTGTCTCTGACCTGTTTTTCTTTTTCGCCCTGCAGGGGAGTTACTTACCCCGAACTGGGCGGCCGAACACGCGGAGGCGAGGGCCCGTCGCGACGCCAAAGTCCCGCAAGGGAAGATACCAAAGGAGCCTTTCTGGACATTCACGGAGGACATGAACTTGTACTCCGAGGACTGTCCTGAAATGGTGAAGCAGATTTCGAAGGGGGTGCTCACCGAGGCCTCCTTCAAGGCTATAGCGGCGGCCCATCCGGGGGATAACACCCTTGCCGCAAAGATCACCGAGCATGCTGCTCAGGTATATCCTTCACAACTCTTCCCCTTCAATTTTTTCCTAAGTGTTTGGCTCTTACTGACCTTGCGTTTTATCTCCTTTGCAGCTGCTGGGGTACGCCGGCTTTCTCCGAGTTCGGGTAGCCAGGCAGACGGCATTCCGAGCTTCGGCCTCAGAGGCCCTAGAAAAGGCGAAAGCGACGTGCTCGGAATTGACCGCCAAGAACCAGCAGCTGGCAGATGCTGCGAAGGAGGAAGCTGCCACCCTTCGGGAGGAGTTCCGAAAGGAGAAGGAAGTTTTGATGGCGGACTCCTCCCTGAAGATTGCCGACCTCCGCAATCATGTGGCGGGGCTGCGCGCTGCAAACCAAGACCTTCTCCAAGACAAGGCAAAAAAAGAGAGAATATCATAGTCACACTCTTGTCTGAGAAGAAAACCCTTCAAGCCGAGGTCCAGTCTTTGAAGAAGGAGCCGAAGGGGGAGGAGCGGATAAAGGTGCTGGAAGAGGAGGTCGGGGATCTGAAGGACGAGCTTGACGACCTTGAGCTTAAGAAGAACAAGTCTGATCAAATGAACAAGGTCGCGTTTTAGGACGGCTTCTGCCTCGCTCGGCACCAGGTTCTCCAAAGGTTCCCAGGTCTGGACCTCTCTTTTCTAGAGGGTCTAAACATTCCTGGGGGACCTCGGTGGAAATGGTCCAAGATCGAACATCTGAAGCTTCCTCCAATTCCAGCGCGGAAGGTGGCGGAAAAGGGTGGACAAACGAGTGGCTCTCAGGACGCCGCGAACCCTTAGGCTTCTTTAGGGCCCCTTTTCCTTCCCTTCTTTTTTGTACTCCTTCTTCGGGCACTTCTTTATTGTAAGGCAGCTTTGCTCTTAACGGAGATTTTTTGGCTAAGTGTTTCTTCAAGTTTCTTTATTTCCATTGTCCCGAACACGTTCGCTCAAGAGACTTCGGAAAACCTGCGATCAAAGAAACTTTTTTACCTTCCTTTGTCCCGAGTACGTTTTACTCGAGAGACATTCTGGAAAGTCTGAGAAAATTTGACTAAGTCTTTTTTGCAGGCTTTTTGCATTTCCAATTTTTCCCGAACATGATTGCTCAAGGGACTTCGGCAAACCTTTAGTCAAAAATTTTTGTTTTTCCAGTTGTCCCGAGCATGTTTGCTCAAGGGACTTCGGAAAACCATCCGCGAGATTTCACTTTCCATTTTCCCGAGCACGTTCGCTCAAGGGAGCTCGGGAAATTATCTCAGCGTTGGCTACGGCGAGTACTTCTGCGAGATTTTTGTTTTCCATCTTTCTCGAGGGTGGCGGCTCAAAGGACTTTGGAAAGCCATATCTACGCTTTATCATGGCGAGCATCTTTCACGGAATATTGTTCATTTCTGCACTTAAGAAGTTTTCTTAAAATACTACTATATATTTAGAACATTTTTTTGTTCAACATACCTCCTCCGCTCAACCTTAAGCGTAGAATTTTTTCAAGGCGCCCGAGTGCCAATTGCTCTTCAATTCTATGCCTTCGACGTCGCCAAGCTTGTACACGCCTTTTCGTTGTTTCGGCGAGGGCCAGATAGGGTCCTTCCAAGTTTGCGCCAAGTACGCCATGGGATGGCCTTCGGGGTGCGAAGTCGGCCTTTCGGAGAACGAGGTCTCCCTTCTTGATTTCTTTTGGCCTGGCCCGTAAGTTTATAGCCACGGCCACTCTTTGTTGGTAAGCTTTTCTTCTCAGCTCGACTATTTCTCTGTGTTCGGCCACCAGATCGAGATTGGTTCTTAGGCCGAGGTCGTTACCACCTTCATCAAATACTTGCACCCGAACCGAAGGTCGAACTATCTCTATTGGGATAATGGCCTCCGTTTCGGAGATGAGTGGGAAAGGAGTTTCCCCTGTGGCTCTTCGGGGTGTCGTTTGGTAGCTCCATAATATACTTTGGAGTTCTCCCAGCCAATTCCCCTTGGCTTCCCCCAGTCTCTATTTCAGGCCATCTTTTATGGTCCTATTTGATACTTCCCCCTGCCCGTTGCTTTGGGGGTGAGCTACTGGGCGAAGTGCATCTTCATTCCGAGGTCGCTGGTGAATTCTTGGAATCCTTTGTCTATGAACTGGGATCCATTATCAGCCACTAGTACCCTAGGTACGATGTTCTTCCATACCTTTTGCACTTCTTTTGCCGAGATAGTTGCTAGTGGTTCTGCCTCTACCCATTTTGAGAAATAGTCCACTGCTGCCACGCAGAATTTCACGCCTCCGGGTGCTGTGGGGAGTGGCCCAATAAGGTCTATGCCCCAGACTTCAAAGGGCCAAGGATAGTCTGCCGAGGTTACTGTTTCCGATGGTGCCCTCTGGATTTTTGCATGTCACTTACTGGCAACTACCGCACTTTCGGTCGAACAGCCTTACGTCCTTTCCCAGGGTAGGCCAGGAGTAGCCTTTGGCGGAGTATCACTGCTGCAAGGGCATAAGTTCCAATGTGTGAACCATACATGCCTTCGTGAACTTCCTCAAGGACCATTTCAGTATCCTCTTCATCCACACATTTTTGCAGCGGATTCGCATATCCCTGTCGGTATAACTCTTCGCCAATCAGGAAGAATCTTCCGGAGCGTCTTCGCAGTCCTGCAGCATCGCCGGGGTCTTCGGGGAGCAAATTCTCTGCGAGGTATCTTTTGATTTGGTCTTTCCACCCTGCTCCCGAGGTCGTCATGCTTAGCACTGATGCTCGGATGGTCTAGCACCTCGGTATATATATTTTTTGACTTCGCCAAGCAATCTGCCTCAGTGTTATTCCTCCGAGGTACATTTTCGATTCGTACGGCGTCAAACTCCCGAATGAGCTTTGTTACCAACTCATGGTATTTCGCCAGGGTCGGGTCTTTCGCGCCATAGTCCCCTGCCATTTGCCGGACCACCAGCTGGGAATCACTATGGGCTTTCAAGTTTCTCACGCCAATTTTTCTGGCCAGGCGTAATCCTGCTATCAGGGCCTCATACTCGGCCATGTTTTTGGTGGCGTTGAAACTGAACTTGATGGCCTTCATTACTTCTAGGCCTTCGTTACTTCTAGGCCTTCGGGGCCTCTGATAATCACTCCAGCTCCCTGGTGTTCGGATCCTGAGGCTCCATCTACGTGCAAGGTCCATTCTGGCTCACCCTCTTTTGGATCTGAATGGCTCTCCTCAGTGATGGGTATTTTGGCGATAAAATCTGCCAGTGCTTGGGCTTTTATGGCCTTCCGAGGCTCATACGTGATTTCGTGTTCGCCCAGCTCTACGCACCACTTGGAGAGCCTTCCCGAATGATCATCCCTCTTCATGACATCCCGTAGTGGCAGACTACTTTGGACGATGATGGGGTGAGCCTGAAAGTATGGTCGCAGCCTTCTCCCTGCAAGCACCAAGGCATATATAGCTTTTTGAAGCAAAGGGTACCTGACTTCGGCGCCATGCAGGGACTTGCTGACATAGTAGACCGGCCATTGCTTTGGCCCTTCTTCTTTCACGAGGACCGAGCTCACAGCCTTTTCTGTAACGGCGAGGTAGAGTACGAGGGGCTCTCCCTCCCGAGGTTGTCGCAGACTCGGCAGGCTGGCCAGGTAGACTTTGAGTTCTTCCTAGGCCTTTTGGCAATCTTCATCCTAAGGATGATCATTCCTTCCGAGGTCGCCTTCCATCTTTGCTGCCTTTGTGAGGATTTTGAAGAAGGGTCGACACCTATCTCCGTACCTGGAAATAAACCTGCTCAGAGAGGTTATTCTTCCGGTGAGTCTCTGCACATCTTTGACTGTGGCAGGAGTTCGGAATCTCAAGCAGAGCCTCAATCTTCTCGGGGTTAGCATCGATGCCTCTTTCGGATACCATGCACCCAAGGAATTTTCCCGAGGTCACCCCGAAGATGCACTTCTCAGGATTAAGGCGGATCCCGAAGGCTCTGAGCTTTTGGAAGGTTTCCTCTAAGTCTGCAACGTGGTAGCCGGGCAGCTTGCTCTTGATTGTCCCCATTTGGTCTTTGAAGACCTTGTTCATCAACCTCTGGTAGGTGGCTCCTGCATTTTTGAGCCCGAAGGGCATCCTGATATAGTAATATGTTCCTCCCTCGGTGATGAAGGCAGTCTTCTCTTCATCTTCGGGGTTCATCCTTATCTGATGGTAGCCACTGAGGGCGTCTAGGAAACTTAGGAGCCCATACTCAGCAGTTGAATCTACCAGTTGATCTATTGGCGGCAGAGGGTATGAGTCTTTTGGGCAAGCATCGTTCAAGTTTCTGAAGTCGATGCACATCCGGAGTTTGCTGCTACCTTCTTTTGTGGCAATGACCACGTTGCTCAACCATTCGGGGTACTTGACCTCCCTGATAACTTCAGCATCTAGGAGATGCTGGACTTCGGTTTCGACAAAGTTGCTTTTGTGGGATGAGATGCTTCGTTTCTTTTGCCAGACAGGCCTTGCTTCCGGGCTTACTTTGAGGCTGTGCTGTATTATGCCAGGGTTTACCCCCGGCATATCTTTTGGCAAGCAGGCAAACAGATCTTTATTTTCTAGCAAAAAGGATACAAGATTTTCCTTGTCACCTTCGGCCAAGCTCTTCCCTATTTGGGTAGATTGACCTGGGACAAGCTCTACTGCTTCCGTTTCTGCTTTGGCGAGATCTTCTTCTTTGCCTTTTTCTAGCGCCTTTGCCTCCATCGTTTGCGCGAGGTTGCTCGCCGGAGCTTTTCGTTTTTTTACAAACACCTTTCTTACCTCGGCTTGGTCTAGGAAGACCTCTGCATCTCCATCCTTGGTCGCGAATGTGACAGTCAAGTACTTCACATCAGGGCGAATATGCAGGTTCCCCATTGTCTGTCTTCCAAGGATGACGTTGTACGAGGATGGGACGTCCATGACGATGATTCTCGCCATTGTGGATGCGTACAATTCAGCTGCTCCTCTTACCGAAGTCCCTTTCATCGTCAACGGGAGATCGATCTATCCGAGGTCGTGGAGTTCGGATGAATCAACCCCAAAAGTGGGCGAGGTGACAGGCTTTAGTTCGCTGCTGGAGATGCCCAAGCTCGGCAGCAGGTGCGAGAATAGGACGTCAGCTTTTAAGCCATCATCAAGCAACACTCTTTTGACGCCTCAGTTCCCTATCTTTGTCGTGATCAGCAGCGGATCGTTGTGGGGGAAGACGACGGTGGAGCTATCTTTGCGAGCCAGTTTCTTTGATGGACTTTGATACTCCATGACTGCAATTTCTCTGGCTTTCCGCTTTCTTTCCGAGGATGGTAGCCCCGTGATGATGGTTTGGATAACCCCTGCTAGAGGTGGAGGGCGCGTTTTTGGACTTCGGTTTCTCCGCCTGTCGGAGTCAAAGTCCTCATCTTCGGCCCTTTCTTCCTCCATTTTTCTGCCTTTCGGGGGTGACATCCTCAGGTATTTTCGAAGTTGGCCCTGTTTTATCAGCGACTCTATGTACTTCTTTAGCTGGAAGCAATCTTCGGTGTCATGGCCGTGGTCGCGATGAAACTGGCAGAACTTCTTGTCATTCTTTTTGTTATCGGCGGCCATGGCCCTTGGCCGCCGAATTTGCTTCCCCTGCCTTTCCAGCGCCATGAGAATGTTGGTCCGTGTAGTGCTCAATGGTGTGAAACTTTGGGGTTCCCTTCCCCGCATTCTCCGAGGTCGTCCTGCCTGTTCGGTAGGATGCCGAGCTTGTTGACTGGACCCTTTGACGTGGTGATGATCAGATTCTGGCCCAGCCATCCTCAGTTCCTCGACTGTCATGTGTTGCTCCGCCCTATGGTAAAATTCTCCGAGGGTCTCCGGGGGGTCATTTGAGAACTCATAGAACAGCTGTGAGTCTCGCCGAAGGCCCCGTGTCATGGCGAGAATGCGGATTTCGGGCCGGAAGTCTGGGACGCTCAGAGCTTCTCTGTTGAATCTTTCGACATAGTCTCGGATGGTTTCTCCGTTCCTCTGCTCTATGTCGAACATCTGTACAGGCATCTTCGCAGTAGGTCTGCTCCCAATGAACTGCTGGGTGAAGGCTGTGGACAACTCCCGGAACTCAGTGATGGTCTCTGGGGGCAGGGAATTGTACCACGCCGTGGCTGGCCCTGTGAGGGTGACTTCGAAGCACTTGCACATGGTAGCGTCATCAGCACCGTGTATTATCATGCTCCGTCTGTACTTCGTCAGGTGGGCCTGCGGATCAGTACGGCCATCATAAATTTCCAACCGAGGTACTCTGAACTCGCCTGGCATGGCTGCCTCAACGACGGCCTGAGTGAAAGGGGAGTCATCTTCGCAGGATGTTCCCGAGGGTCTGGCCCAAACGGATTTTCTGGCCACTTGTTTTTCCACTCTGTCCAGCCGTGCTAATATCTTCTCCATGAGCACTGTGGCGCTAGGGCCTTCTTCAGGGAATGGAGATCGTCGGCGCCTCTTCGGGGGGCGAGTTCGGCGTTGAGGGGACAAGGACCTCGCCTCAGGTGACGAACTGCTTCGCTGTGAGACTCTCGACTGCTTGGACCTGGTTTGTCCCACAAAACGTTTCCCGAGGGCCATAATTTTTGTGGATAATTCTTCGCGAGGGTCTCCATTCCCCGAACTGCGATGTGTGGACTTGGGGCTCCTCTCCCGAGGGCGTGTCACTGACTCTGGGCCTGTGCTTGCTGTGGCCACCTTCGGCCGATCTGCTGTGTCATTTCAGACACGACCGGACGCTGAAAGTCCCTCAAGAAACTCATGGTGACTACCAGAGGGCGGTCTTCCTCGGGCGCAGAAGTCCCTGGGAGTGTTTGCTCAGCAGCCGGTTGTATCTCAGGCGCGGACGGGAACCTCGGGAGTCCCTTGTCCTTAGAACGCTGAGTCTCAACGACGGCGATCTCAGAACGGGTTCCCACAGACGGTGCCGAATGATGGCCAGGGGCCTCATCGTTTATAGTCATAGTGACTGGTGGAAGAACTTCTGGGAGGAAGAACGCCTGGTGGATTGGACGGCCCAAAGGAGAGTGCCTGAAAGCTCAGAAACAAAAGGTTAGGAGGCCCCCGGAGTGTTTTTCCGGGGGGGGAGCCTCCGACGCCCAAGTCAGTTGTGGCTGAGAGAAAGACAGAGAAAATAGCACAAAGGGCTGAGGAGTTTTGCCTGCTAACGGGAGCCGTATTTTGCCAGCTAACCAACCTTCTGTCTAGTATTAACTCCTGGTATTTATAGGAGTGCCTAGCCAGTTCAGATCGCGACACGTGCTCGGTCGGACGTTCCTGACTTTCTGGGCATAGGAGACAGATAGTAGGTTACCTTGAGCCATGTGCTGAGACGGGCCATGATGTGATTTTGATGGCGTCAGCGTGGCAGAGCGCCTTTTGAGGCGGCTTGTGGCGTCTGTGAATGGATGTGTCAGAGGCTTCCTTAAATGCTTCCATAAATACCCCTGCCATACTCCCGAGGTCCCTGGGTGAGGTCGTCCTTTGGTACGGACGGAGCCTCTTGGGGAAACAAGGCCTGAGTTCGGGGGTTCCCAGCTTCAGGGAGTTCCGCCTTCGGGGATATCGTGTTCGGCTCGCTATGTCTACTGCCACTTTTCCGAAGGCGATCTGTTCACGACCCTGGGGGGGGCGAGTAGTGTCCTGGCGTGCCGGGCTTGGAGCTCTTCAGCTATCTCCCGAGGTGCCTGATCACACCTTTTCTCGGGTAGCGCCAGCTTCTTCTGGCCATTACTGTGGTAGGGAGTTCGGCCAGATAGAGGCGATATCGTTTGGCTATCAAAACCCTTGCCCATACAATTCTTCCCCAATCATGAAGTACCTTCCTGAGCGTCTATGCACCTTCGCCACTTCGTTCAGATCCTAGGGTCAAGATGAACTAACCATATATTCCTTTATAGAGTCTCTCCACCCCTTTTTGGTTTGGTGAGTGCCATTGTGGCTATGGTTGGGTGGTCAAGTACCTTGGTGGATTGTTTTGACTTCACTAGTATGCTAGCTTCGACATTCTTTTTCCAAGGTACCTTTTCTATCCTCACTTTGTCAAATTCTTAGATCAATTTTTTGACGAGGTCATGGTATTTTGCAAGCCTAAGATCCTTGGCACCATATTCTCCTATTGTCTACCGGACAACCAATTATGAGTCACTATAAGCCTTTAGATTCTTTACACCAACACTTTTTGCCAATCGTAGTCTAGCCATGTGGGCTTTATATTCAGCCAAGTTGTTGGTGACTTGGAATCTGAACTTAACAACTTTGGCCCCTTCCTTCCCCTTTGGATCTCGAAGTATTATCCTTGCCCCCTGGTGTTCTGATCCTGAAGCATCATCTGCAAACAATACCTATTCGGGCTCCTCATTTTGTGGGTTATTAAGGGCGCCCTTGGTTTTAGGCAATTCAGCAACAAAGTTTGCTAAAGCCTGAACTTTTATGGCATTTCTCACTTCGTATGTGATGTTCTATTCTCCGAGCTCAATACACCTTTTTGATAGTCAGCCGGAATGATCCACCTTTTCATGCCATGCCAAAAAGGTAGGTTACTTTAAACCATGATAGAATGTCCTTGGAAATAGGGTCAGAGCATCCTACCTACCTAACTAAAGCGTAGATGGCCTTTTGCAATAGAGGGTACCTGACTTCTGCACTGTACAAGGATTTGCTAGCAAAATATACCATCCATTGTTTTCCTTCTTCTTCCTTCACTAGTACCAAACTTACTACTTTCTCAGTGACTGTGAGGTAGAGGATGAGAGGTTTCCCTTCCCTTGGTTGCTGAAGTGTTAGAAAGCGGGTTAAGTAACTTTTAAGCTCATCCCAGGCCTTTTGGCAATCTTTGTTCCAAGGATGTTCCTCGAATATGAGGTTCCCTTCATTTTTCACAGCTTTGGTGAGCACCTTAGAGAATGGTTAGCACCAATCTCAATATCTGGAGAAGAATCTATTAAGGGTTGTTATTCACCCTATAAGCCTCTAAATGTCATTCGTAGTTGTGGGAGTTTGAAATCCTAGTAAGGCCTTAACCTTCTCTAGATTGGCATCTATACCTCTTCCGAATACCATGAAGCTAAGGAATTTAACTTAGTTGCCTCGAACACACATTTTTTGGGGTTATGGTAGATTCCAAATTTTTGAAGCTGGTGGAATGTTTCCCCCAAGTCTATAATATGATTATTAGATATTTTACTCTTAACTATCATATCATCAATGTACACTTCCATATTTCTCCTAATTTAGGAATCGAATACCCTATTCATCAGCGTTTGATATGTGGCTCCAGTGTTTTTAAGGCTGAAAGGCATTCTAACATAACAGTAGGTCTCAACCTCGGTAATGAAGGCATTTTTTTCCTTATCTTCGGGATCCATCCAAATTTGGTGGTATTCGCTAAAAGCATCAAGGAAGCGAAGTAGACCATATTCGGCAGTGGAGTCTACCAATTGGTCTATTGATGGTAGAGGATATGAGTCCTTTGGACAAGCATTGTTAATATTTCAAAAGTCAATGCACATTCTGAGTGTATCGCTCCCTTCCTTTGGGGCAAAAACAACATTCAGAAGCCATTCGGGGTACTTGACCCCCCTTATTATGCCTACTTCCATTAGTTGTTGGACTTTGGTTTTGATCGAATTGTTCTTATGTGTCGAGAGGCTACATTTTTTCAACCGAATGGGCCTTGCCTCAGGTCGTACTTTAAGATTGTGATAAATTATACCCGAATTTCTTTTGGGCATCTTCTTCGGGGAGTAAGCAAATAGATCTTTGTTCATTAATAGAAGGGATACAATTTTTTCCTTCTCACCTTCGGCTAGTTTTTCCCGCACTCGGGTACTTTGGTCAGGGACTAGTTCTATATCCTCCGTTTCTATTTTTTCAACATCACCCTTTTCCAATTTTATTGCACATTCGCCAGTTGTGCTCTTTTCCCCTAACTTTTGCATGTAGACTTTGGCTGGATTCTACCTTCCTTTAACAAACACTTTCCTAACTTCAACTTGGTTGGTTAATATTTCTGCGTCACATTCCTTTAACAAACACTTACCTAACTTCAGTTAGGTATTTCACATCTGCTCAGATATGAAGGCTGCCCTGTGTTTGTCTTCCGAGGATGGCATTATGTGAAGATGGGACATTTATGATGATGAACCTTATCATAGTGGAAGCAATGATTTCTTCCTTGGTCTTAACCGAGGTACTCCTTAGCATCAATGGCAAGTCAATCCATCAGAGTATGGGAAGTTCTGAGGGACCAACTCCAAAGGTGGGCAAGGTGTTGAGCTTGAGATCACCCTTAGCAATTCCCAAGTTTGACAATAAGTGGGTGAACAAGACATCAGCATTTGATTTGTCATCAGTGAGCACCCTCTTCACAACTTAGCTTCCAATCTTTGCCATGATTAGGACAGGATTGTCATATGGGAACTTCACAACAGACCCATCACTTCGTGTTAGCTTGTTTATCAGTTGTGGAACTCTGTTATTGCATTCTTCCCCACTTTCCTTTTTATTTTGTAGAGGCTAGCCTAGTGGTTATGCTTTGCATAAACCTAGCCAAATGTGGGGGTGCTTTTTTGGGCTTCGTTTAATTTGGTGCTTGTCGAAGTCATAGTCCTCATCTTCTACTTTACTTTCATCATCTACTTTTTCCCAAGAAATTGATGATGGCATCTGCAAGTAGTGCCAAAGTTGTCTTTGTTTAATTAAGGACTTAATTGCAAGCAATCCCCAGTGTCATGCCCATGGTCCTAACAAAAATGGCAGTACTTCTTATGTTCTTTCTGCTATTTGAGGTCATGGCCTTTACACGTTTGATTAAAGTTCCTGACCTTTCCAAGGTCATGAGGATATTTTTCCTTGTAGTGTTTAAGGGGTGAATGTCACTGGCTTTCTCCCCCTAAACTTTCAAGGCCTGCCACCTCCCTTAGTTTGATACCGAGGTTGGTGATTATGACCTTTGGATTGATGATGTTCGGACTTCAGACCTCCCATTCTCAGTTCCTTCAGCTATCATGTGCTGTTCCGCCCTTCGGTAAAATTCACCGAGGGTGTTTAAAGGATCTTTGAAGAACTTGTAAAAGAACTATGAATCCCTCCTCAGCCCTCGAATCATTGCGAGGATTCAGATCATAGGGTGAAACTCTGGAACACTAAGTGCTTCTCTGTTGAAGCTATTGACATAGTCCCGAATGTCTCCTCATTCTTTTGGGCTACATCGAACATTTGAACAGCCATCTTTGCCATCAGCCGGCTTCTTATGAATTGATGGGTGAAGGCAGTGGACAACTCCTGGAAGCCCGTGATGGTTCTCGGTGCCAAGGACTTGTGCCATGAAGTTGGTGGTATCGACAAGGTAACTTTGAAACACTTGTAGAGGGTGGCATCATCAGCCTTGTGGATCACAATGCTGATTCTGTATTTCATTAAATGGGCCTGTGGGTCATTTCACCCCTTGTAAGTTTCCAAGCGTGGTAGTCAAACATCATTGGGCATTGGTGCTTCAACTGTCACCCTGATGAAAGGGGACTCCTCTTTGGTAAATGTCTCTAAGAGCGTCGACCAGATGGACTTTTGTGAGACCTGTTTCTCCACCTTATCCAACCTTTCTAGGATTTTTTCATCAAGACTGTAGTATTATGTTCTCCCCATTGCTTGGGAGCTGGGGGCAAGGGGGAATGATGTCTTCTCCTCGATGAGTTGCTTATGTGACACGAAGATAGGGACTTTTCTTGGGAGCAAGGGCTCCGCCTTTGGTAGGTGCTTGGTTCTTTTGCTCAGGACCTGGTCTTGTACCCAACATGAGATGGGGGGTTTTTTGTTGAAGACTCCCTATGGGAGCTTTTATTTGGGGAACTTTGGTGAGATGACCAGCACCCCATCTTTGGATCTGCTTCTGGGGAAGGGTCCTTGCATATAGGCGTGAATGTAACCATTTTTGCCTAAGTTGCAACATCATTTCAGCCACTATGGAGTGCTAGAAGTCATGTAGGAAGGCCATAGTGACCGTCATAAGGCACTTGTCCTCTCGGATGGTAGGCTTCTTGGGTGCTTGGTCTCTTGGTGCTGGAGGCTCAAGTACGGACTGGGACTTTGGGATACCTTTGTCCTTAGAATGCTGAGTATCCAAGATAGTAACCTGGGAGTGATTTTTAGTAGATGGCGCCAAATGATGCTGTAGGACATCTTTGAGGTAGGACAAGTTGAGCATCAACTAGACCTTCATTTGAGAAATAGCTACAGCACTTGAAGAATAAAAGGTAGGAGATCCCCGGAGTTTGTTCCCATGGGAGGGATCTCGAACACCTAAGTCAGTATACGACAGGAGAAGTTGTTAAGAGTATGGATCAGACAAGGAGGGTATTTCTTGTGTCTTACCTGGGCGCCTCGCCCGAGAATTTATAGGATGTCAGGAGAAAAAGGCCATTATGCCTAGCCTGAGTAGATCAAGACACGTGTTTGGCTGGAGTTGGTCTGTACCTTCTAATACAGGTATCTCTAGCTGGCCATAGGTGGTTACGCCTGGAGGGTAGGGGTGTGTGCAAGGTTCCTGCCGTGGTGGTCGCTGTTCCTTCTTTTTTGAGTCCTGCCACATCGGTAGATCTTTTGGGCTCTTTGGCAGGGGGTCCTTCTGCCGAGGAGTTGGAAAAACGCCGAAGGGACAAAGGCAAGCATGTTCCTACCAATGTGGAGGAGGTCCGGGACTCCGATGATGACGTTGCTGAGGATGCGGCGAGGCTGGTGTCATTGCAACTTCCACGGAGGTTGGTGATGTCATTGCAACGTCCACCAAGGATGGTGATGTCATTGCAACTTCCACCAAGGTTGCAATTTTCACCGAGCCTGAAACTGCCACCTGGGTTCTTGCTGGGGTGATTGCCCTTCCTACTTCTCTGAGTCCCGCCACGTCGGTAGATCTTGTGGGCTCTTTGGCAGAGAGCCCTTCTGCTGAGGAGTTGGAGAAACGCCAAAAGGGCAAAGGCAAATATGTTCCTACCGATGTGGAGGAGGCTCGGGACTCTAATGACGACTATGCCGAAGTCACGCCAGGTTTGTCTCTTATCCCCTTTTTGCTTGAGATCTTGCGGTCTCTCATAATCAAGGGACTTTTTGCTTGATGAGACGTATGCTTGTTTCTTTTTTGCAGAGGACTTAGCGCCCCTGGCTTGAAAATTGAGCACGCCCGGACGCGGGCTCTTCGGGATTCCCATGTCCCAAAAGACAAAGTTCCAAGGGAGCCGTTCTGGTCTTTCACGGAGGACATGAATCTTTTCTCCGAGGATTGTCGGGACATGGGTCCCCAGATGGCGAGGAGGGTGCTTACTCAGGCTTCCTTCAAGGCTGTTGCTGAGGAGTGTGCCTCCAAGGACTCCCTTGCCACCAAAGTTTCCGAGCATGCTGCTCAAGTAGGCCTCATCATTTTCCTTCCCACTTTTTTGTCTAAGTATCTTGGCTTTCCTTGTAAATTTCACTATGTAACTTCTCTCCTTCTTTTTTACAGCTCCTGGGGTATAGCGGATACCTTAGGGCTTGGGCAGTAAAGCAGTCTTTGGTCCGAGCTTGGGCCGAAGATAAACTTGAGAAGGCTAAGGTCTTCTGTGCTAACTCAGTTGTGACGGACACCGTGCTGAGCCGAATAACCAAGGAGAGGGTTGCCAATCTTTGAGAGGAATTCTTGAAGGGCCAAGAGGAGCTCTTGAAGGATTTCTCCAAGAAGATGTCTGACCTTGGTGAGAAGGTTGTGAGCTTGACTTTGGCCAATGAGGCTGTTCAGAAGGAGAAGGAAAAAGAAGCTGCTCTACTGACGAAGGCTCTCACCAAGAAAGCTGACCTTCAAGCCAAGGTCAAGTTGCTGAAGAAGGGCTCGAAGAAGAAGAAGAAGATAAAGGAGCTGGAGAAGAAGGTTGAAGACCTTCGGAATGAGGTTTTGGATCTTCAGAATGGGGCAGACGACTTGGACGTTGAAAAGGACAAAGCCGTTCAGGCGACCAAGGTTGCCTTTCAGGACGTCTTCTGCTTAGCTCGTTAGCAATTTCAGAAGAAATATCCAGACCTCGACTTTTCTTTCTTGGCTGCCCTAGATATTCCCGAGGGGCCTTGACGGACTTGGTCGAAAGTTGAGCTTCTCAACCTGTCATTTGCCCCTCCTCCCTCATCGAAGGCAGCGGACAAAGATACGGGAGCCGGAGCTTCCCATGCCGCCGGGGACCCTTAGATATTCTAGGGCCTTTTCTTTCTTCTTTTCCTTTGTACTTCTTCTTCTTGTAACCTTCTTCTTGTATCAAGACCTTCTTCAAATAAATTTTCCTTCACGAATCGGTTAAGTCTTTTTGAGCAATTTTGTTTCCCAGTTGTCCTGACCACTTTCGGTCGAAGGACTTTTGGAAAGATACGAGCAATTTTTGTTTCCCAGTTGTCCCGACCACTTTCGGTTAAGGGACTTCAGAAATGTATTTTTAGCTCGTTTCTTTAGCCAAACTTTGGGTAAACGCTCATTGTTAGCGAAGTTCCCTTAGGCAAATTTTCAGCCTGCACTCGTCGGCACTCAATAGACTTCACCTTTTTTGGGCATAGAACCCAGTCAACTAAAAGAAGACTTTTGGGAGTCAATGGACTTCACCTTTCTTTGGGCATATAACCCAATCAACTTCGGGAGGAAAACAAGACTTTCGGGAGTCAATGGACTTCACCTTTTTTGGCGAGTTTTTTCAGATAGGGGAAAACTTCTGTACTTAGAGGAAATTACTTGTACAATTTCTCATCTAAAATTCTAAGTATAGAATTTCTTTAAGGCCTCCGAGTGCCATGCATTTCTCAGTTTTCCTCCTTCGGTGCCACCAAGCTTGTATACTCCCTTTCGGACCTCTTCTAGGACCGAATATAAGGCCCTTTCCTGTTTGGCCGAGGTACCCCATGGGTCAGTTTTCGAGCTTTAAACTCGGCCTTTCGGAGGACGAGGTCTCCTTCCCCTCTTCCTTTTGGTCTGTCATGCAAGTTTGCGCTCATGGCCAATTTCGCTGGAAGGCCTTTCTTCTGAGCTTGGCCTTTTTTCTGTGTTCGTCAACTAGGTTGAGCCTAGTTCTCGACCCGAGGTCGTTTCCTCTTTTAGCGAACACTTGTATTCTAGTTGATGGCCGTACCACTTCGGATGGATAATGGCCTTTGTACTGGAGATAAGTGGGAGGGGTGTCTCTTCCGTGGCCCCTCGGGGAGTTTGTTCAGATAACTCCTTTGCTGTTTGCTCCCCCCAACCTCTTTTATGGTCCCTTTTTCATAGTTCTGTTGACTACCTCAACTTACCTATTGCTCTGGGGCTGAACTAATGGGGCGAAGTGCGTTTTGATTCCGAGGTTGGTGACGAATTTTTGGAATCCCCTATTCCACAGGCTGAGAAGTATTATTAGCCATGGTCACTGTCGATATGCCAATTCTGCATATCATGCTCTTCCAGACGAACTTTTGTATATCTTTTTTCGAAATTGTCGCTAAGAGTCCTGCCTCGCTCCACGTAGTGAAGTGGTCTACTGCCGCTACACGGATCTTCACTCCTTCGAGAGCTGCCAGGAGTGGACCGGTGAGGTCTATGCCCCATACTTGCAGAGAGGCAAGGGTAATCTTTCGGGGTTATCCACTCCGAAGGCGGTCTTTGGGTGCTAGCGTGTTTTTGGCCATTTTCACGCTTTCTGGATGAATTGTCTTGCACCCGCTTTTCACGGACTTGCGTTCCTTTACCAGCATAGTTCCTCCTCAATCAAGGAACTTCGTACGGGACGTCTTCACACTTTTTGCCGCTTTATGAGGGTTTTTGGGATTTTTTGGTTGTGAGGTCTCTCTTTGAAGGATCTTTCCTTCCTTTGTCTGAGGTTACTGCATTTAGTGTTGCCATGCTCGGCTGGCTCACTACCTTGGTAACCCCATTTGATTGCTTTAGTGACCTCCCTACCTTTGGGCCCTCGAGGGCTTGGTCGAGCGCTCTGTTATTCTACGCTTTTTGCTGACAGGGAGTTCCTACCTTCGCTAGGCCTCCCTCGTTCGGTTTCAGCATTTTCTATCTTTGGGACTTTGGTAATGAAGTCTGCTAGTGCCTGGGCTTTCACTGTCCTTTTAGGCTCATACGTGATGTAGTACTTTCCGAGTTCGATGCACCACTTTGATACCTTCCCCGAATGCCCTACTTCTTTTCAGAACGTTGCACAAAGGTGAGTTACTACAAACAGTGATATCGTGTCCTTGGAAGTAGAGTCACAGCCTTCTTCCTGATGGCTTTTTCGGGGTGAGGGGCATCTGTCCTTGTCGCCGATGACAACTTTTCCTTGGGTGCAGAACTCCTTCGGCGGGGAACTCTGGGCCATTTAAACCCTGTTTCTCCCACAGGTTGGGCTCTGAGGGGTATGTTTCCCGCCGAGGACTCATCTCATCATTCTCTACTTCCCATATTCTCGTGAGTTGACACGGGACCCCTCTCCGACGAAGCACTAATGAAGAGGACCTTCGGCACAATTTTAGCTGAGGCCAAGTTCGGTCCAACTGCTAAATTTTCTTCGACCACGGCAGAGCATGGGAATTCGTGCAGGAAGGCCATGGCAATAGCTAAAGGACATTTGCCCTTAGGTTGGGTTGTCCCTGCTGCTGCTATTCGGTTACCAGTTGGACCTTCGGCGCGGACGGGGACCTCGGGGGCTCCTTGTCCTTAGAATGCCGAGTTATCAGCAACGATGACCTGGGAGTGTATTCCCACAGACGGCGCCAAGTGATGGCGGTAGGGGCCATCATTAATGGTAAATCCACTATGTGTCGTGATAAGTGCAACAGGGGGTTTCCGGGGAGGTAGGCGAGTCTAGAGAGGAGGTGCTCTGTGTAGACCGTGTACCTTGGTCGGCAGTAATTAGTTCCCACGAAGGGGTGAAGTCGGAGAGTGCTTCTGGTGTGGGAGAGCGCCTGAAGTGGAGACTCCTCAGGAGGGCCTGCCTGAAATACTCAGAAAACAGGGGTTAGGAGGTCCCCGGAGTCTTTTTCCGGGGAGGAGCCTCCGACGCCCAAGTCAGTACTCCGGAGAGGTGAAGAGAGAGGGAGAGCAGTAAGTACAAGAGATTCTTGCCTACTGTATTCTCTTTTTGGGGTTTAGGGGACGAGGAACGAGAGAATAGAGCCCCATTTTTCGTGACCATTTTCCCTGTATGTATAAGAGGGGGTGAGGCCTTCGGATGGTTACACGTTTATGGACGGATGCCATCCGTATCTCTTGGCATGGGGTCTCCTAGTCGCCTGCAAGCTCTTCGAGCCACGAGCTACGTCAGGCGCAGCCCTACGTGACAGAACATAGGTAGGGGCGTAGCGCCGGAGTGCATATGAGGGCGGCGTGTAGGGTGTATGGGCATGATGTCAGAGACTCCTTGATGGTGACTACTGTGCCTCTGAAGTCCCTTTGATGGACATTTCCCTTCGTGGTGAGGGGCTTTTCCCGGAGTCATACCGTTACTTCGGGATGTTCCCTGGCTCCGAAGCTGATCCTTCGGGGGGCTTTTTCAAGCTGAAGGTAGCTGGTTCTTCTGCCCTGAAGCATGGTTCGGTCGCCTTCAGGAAGAGGTGATCCGCCAGTCTCCCGGGGTCGGTATTGGCGGGTTACCGAGGTCATGCACCTCAGGTATCTGACTCCCTATTTTCTGAGGTTCCCAGGTGGCCGGGGCGATAGCACTTCGGCTATCACCATGAATCAAGATTTATGCCGAAATGAACATACATTTTAGTGACTAAAGTGAAGCCATGGATTCTTGAGGGGTGAAGTGAACCATGCAAAATAGTATGAGACTAAATAGAGCATTAGGCCATCTTCTTGGACAAGTGTCCATGCCTGGCTGCCATGTTCCCAATTAAGCAAAATAAACAAATGGTTTCGGTTCTTGATTGTGTTTTGGTTTGTTGGCCCAAAATTAAAGCGTTCCAAAAGGCTTTGCATGTTCTTGGTGTTCATGAAGAATTGCTGCCGAAATTGATGGCAAATTGAGGTGAAAGTGAAATTTCAACACGAAACAAAGCTTGGAGTTTTCAATTTCGGAGGTATGCAACCTTAAACTCCAAATTGAAAGGTAAAAGGTGAAGAACAAGGTTCGGCAGAGAGATACTTAAGTTCAATTTGAGGTAAGGGTCATGATTCACTTGAAATTCTTGGTAAATGTCCATGATCAAGTGATTAGAATGGCTAAGTGATGGCCTTGTTATTCTAGGCAACCTTGGATTGGAAGCTTAGAGACATACTCAACCGAGAACTCAAGCTTGTGTTTGAGAAGGTAGGGCTTCACATTTTACTTGAATTCTTGGTACATCTTCCATGATCAAGTAATAATGGCGGCTAAGTGATGGTTATATATTGCTATATGATCCTAGTTTGCTAGATGGCCATATTGAGGAGATTCGGTTTTATGTTAATTGGCTAGCTAGTCAAGGTTTAATGGCAAGCACATAAAGTTCTTAATAAGTTAGGCCAACTTACTAGTGAACTTGGAGCTCTAATGGATTGAAGGGGATTTGGAAGGCTTAAAGTGCAAGGATTTGATGTATGCTTGCTAATGGTTTTTCAACCGAGTGAATAATTCATTCGGGTGAATATTTCAACCGAATGAACATTGTGGTGTGTGCATGAGTTGTGTGCTTGTTTGATTTGTTTGTGTGTGCTAACCCAATGTAGATAGTGTTTAAGCTTATATATATTGAATATGTATTATATGCCTTGTATCTTGGTGTTTTCATGTCTTTCTTGCAGGACAAGCAAGCTTGAGGAGGTTAAGTCTTGGACTTAACTAAATAGGCTCAGTATGGGTCGTTTGAGTTGTGAATCCCTACTGAGTAATTGTGACTCACTGCCCATATATTTCTTCTTTCATGAAAGGATATACAGCTTGAGTAGTTTGCTTAAGTTGCTAGTTTGTGTGCTAGGTAGTACACTTATTGCTCAAGGTATGTGCCAACTCAATCTTGGCTTGATTTCTTGCATTACAAGTCTTATGGATTAAGGCCGAAACTTATATTCTAAGTTTTGTAGGCTTGTGTAGTTATGGGACCAGTCTAGGTGCAGGATGGATGTGTGGACTATGGCTCTGATTGTAGTGTTCACTTTCATGACCATGAACATGGTCATTGGGTTGGTGCTTCAGTGTGTGCTGTTGTATTGCACACTTAGGTATCTTCTCGGGGAGTAAGGGAACTTAGCTTGTAAAACTTAACCTTGGCTATATTTTGGACTTGTAGCATCCTTTTGGACTTGTAGCATCCTTGGAACGCTTCCAGGCTAGTGATGCTTGTACTTAGGCTATTCTGTGTGTATATGTAGCCTTTGTTGTACATGGTTTTGTATGTACATATGTTGGACGCTTATGTGCCAAGTTATGTTTCATGAAGAAACCTATTGAGACACTTTGTTTGGTCGAATATAAATGTGCATCGAAACCTTGATTTTCAAAACTACAAAGATGTGGGTTTCTTGGTTGTCATTCATGAAAGTAACACACTTGATGAGCACACATCCTAGACAATTAATTGATTAAGTGTAGGCCTTGCTTGTATTGCAAGTTATTGATTTACAGCCTTGCCTTATGTTGCAAGTTAGTGGTTGGGCCCTACTTAAGCTGCAGATAATTGTTTTAAGTAACTCATAAGCCACCTGGGGCACCTCCCAGCTCTCAGCTTAAGAAAATAAGACTTAAAAAGGTAGTTAATAACACCTGAACATAAGAGTATTTGAATAACTCTTGGGTAGAATGGTGAGTGGCACTGAGAGTGCACAAGCTGGGGCCTGTGTGGGGTGTGACAAAACTGCACTATTCTCTTGCAATTCCTTGGAGGATGCAAGCTAGCACTGCGAGCGCAAGAGAAACGTATCTGCCGGGACGTGGTGGAACCGTGGTGATCCCGAGAGGCTCGTGTGGATACCATAGAGAGGTTGAACACGTCAACTGTTCAAGTTTTATGATTCAACTCTACAGTTGAGTGAGAGATCTTAACTGAAAATTAGGTATGAAAATTTTCGAACACCCGATTTACCCCGTTTCACTTGGATCTTGGAGGGTTTCAGTTAAATTCCGCTGCGCTGTTTGGCTCCCGAAACCCAACACTTACCACAATGGCAATGATTATAAATCAAATTTATGATCATAAGTAATGAGCAGTGTCTAGCAACACATCATTGCTACCCATATGAGAAGATTGTCGATGATTTAACTAAACCTTTGTGATCATTACCCATATATGTCATCGTCCATTTGTCCAAGATATCAAGACTAAGCATGAGACATGGAATGTGTCACTCTCGTATAGCCCAATCTTTGGTTTCTTGATTATCGAGTAGAGTAGCTTAAACTAATGACATTGATATCATATATCAACTCGTAGAGTATGGCCACGCATTTTCTAAGTCTCACTCTATCAAGGGCCCCAAAAATATCACTCCCGTTACATAAGAGGGACAAATCCCATCTTGGTCATAGAAAACACTTCGCATGATATGTGACATACCCAATGACCTCATTCAAGTTCACTCAGTTGTAAGCAACAAAGGGAAGTATCAAAATATGTGACTCACATGTATGGAACCTTGATAACCTTAGGTCAAAGGACTACATATACCACGATCACTATAGGATCACTTATGACACTCTTATAATGATCCATGTAGCATTCTCATGGTGGATCAGTCAAGTACACAAGTTCTCCAACTTGTACCCATATGTAGACTACATAACTTATATTAATCTCCATATATGCTAGTCATTATGTATTATTGTAACCCACTCCATGATAATACTAGACCAGGGACATTTAAGAATATCATTATTATAGGGTTACAATTATGTTTCTTATGTTATGAAGAAACAAAACAGCAAACATAATTGTTGGATTACTGCCCTAATAAAATATCATGACTCAATGTGCAAAAAATACAATAATCTCATGATTGGCTTTTGGGCACAACACTAACAATCTCCTACTTAGACTAAAGCCAATCATCCATGGATCTAATACCGATGAGGATAGAATGGCTATCATGGTTTTGCTTCATAAGGGACTTTGTCAGTGGATTAGCAATGTTGCTGTCTGTCGAAGTCCTGCATATCTAATGCCTAATGGCATCCTCGTCGTATGACATGTTGTCCTGAAGGAAAGACTTTTGGTATAAAGGTGCTTGAAACACTCAGAAGAACAAGGGTTAGGAGCTCCTCGAAATGTGTTTCCGGGGGAAGAGCCTCCGACACCCATGTTAGTATTTTTTAGTGTAATACTTCTAATGAACAAAGAATAGGTAAATAGTGAGAGTTCTCCATCCTTTTCTTACCAAGGTCCTTCCTAAGTATTTATAGGAGGGTGGAGGGAGGAGGCCGTTTAACACAGCTTGTTTAGATTGCGACATGTATTTGGTCAGATTTGATCCGTACCCTCGGAGATACGTATCACCAGTTGGTCGTAGGCCATTCTAGCCAGAGGGCAGAGGCATGTTTGAGGTCTCTCTGTCAGAGGCTCTTTAACCATTTTTGTCATATCTTTACAAGACCGGTTCGGAGAAAGAGACCCCTCCGAGGTATGAGGCTCCTTCGGCTAGATATCACCACCGAAAGCCATTAGGAAAGGTCCTTCGGCAGAGCGGGGTACTTTCGAGAAATGTTCTCCCCTCGACTGAGGATGGAGAGTCACTTTTCTGAGGTTGGTATGTTTGTAAAACCCAAGGGTGGTGAAAGACACCCCTCCCTAAAGTTGGTCATGTAACCTTTTCGAGGGTGGTGTGAGTGTCCCCATGATCGATGCTAAGCCTCTCCAAGGGTGGTGAGGGCCCCTTTTTCTTTGAGGTTGGTCATCTACCTTTCCCAAGGGTGGTACTCATTAGGCCAGTTTAGGAGACCTCCAAGGGTAATAGCCCTTCGGCTATCACATGCCCCCCTCGGAGAGCCGAAGTTGTATCTTCGGTGCTTGAGCTTTTACAACCATATTGTGGAACTCTTGGGAGGTGACAGTCGTCTGAGTTAGTATGACGGGACTTTTGACCAAGGTTACCTTCTTTTGAAGAGGGCACCTCTTTAGTTCAAGATGTCTTTCCTAGCTGAGGTCTCCTCACTTTTTGCCTGAGGTTTTGATGTTCCCGAACTTGTTCCTTCGGACCGGAGTGCTTATTTCCTTTTTGAGTTTTCTATTGCCTGCCAGTGAATCGTCACATCTTCTGACCAGATAGATACGTCACTTCGGGGTAGGCTTGCATAGGTTTGCTAGTTGTCAGACAGTGTGCCCTTGTTTTTCATGTTAGGTGACACGTGTCACCAAGTGACTGGCAAACGGTTGTGTCCGTTACATCAGTTACATCCCTTCACCTGTAAAGGGTCATTATGGTGATGCTTCAGTTGCCTCCTTCAGTTTATATAAACCCTTCCCCCTCCAGCATCTTCCATACTTCTCATTTATCATTACCTTTACTATTTGATTTTCTCTCCTTTGTCACCTTCTCTTTGGCGGTGGTGCTAGTGGTGGAGCAATTTCTGACAACACTTGTGGCAAACTTTTGAAGTTCCTACCTCGGTCGGAACTAGGTGGGTTTATTTCCTAGTTTCCATTTTTTCTCAAAATTTTCTCCTCCATCTCCCCGAGGTTTGTTTTCCTTTCCGAACATGTCTTCTTCTCAAGCTAAGGCCTACCCTGTTCCTGAGAGTTGGCTTCCCCTCAACTCTCATTCGAGCTATGCTACTTCAGAGAAAGTCCAAAAGTGGTCAACCAAATTCTTTCTTCCTTCTTATGCTGTCACTAGGCTTCCTAGCCTTGGTATGCATAGCTATGCCCCTCATTCGAACGAGGTTACCATATTCTGGGCTTAGTTGAAGGCTAGACTTCGGTATCCCCCTCCGAAGATGGTTTGTGACTTTTGCTAGTTCCATGGGATAGCCGTGAAGCTACTTCCCCCGAACTTCTATTTTTATTTCAATGCCTTCCTTTGCATGTGTGGGGTCTTTGAGATAGAGCTCCACTTCATCTTCTTCATGTAGTACTATAAACTCCACCCCGTTATGAAGGGTGGGTTCTACTTCTTGCTTCCTTGGGGATCTAGGAGCAAGAAATATACGTTCACCTTCAGAACGAAGGACAGTTGGCGAGGGTGGCAAAAGAAGTTCTTCTTTCTAAAGGTGGATAAGGAGTGGAAGCATGTGACAACCAAATGGGCTTTGGGGACTCTTAATAGTGACATAGTAGATCCGAGGAAGCTACTAACCTTAGAGCTAGACTCCTAGTTTGAAGAATTTGACAGCCGTATTTGGGCTATCATGGATTGGGATCCTGAGGCCCCTCCACGTTCCCTATACCCCTTCCCCATAAGATGGAACTTTATGACCGAAGAGGTCCTTCGGGAGCTAGGGGTAATCAAGGAGCATATTACTGACAAGGATATGCCAAAGCCCTTATTTAACGAGATGAAGACATGGCTAGTGATGCTTTTCCGAGGTGAGCTTACTTATTCGGCACTTAAACAGAGTAAGTTCCATCCCATATTTAGTGATATACATCCTTCTATACTTACACTGATGTTTTTCTTCTTGTACAGATGGGTGATAAGTCTGGTTCTTTTTACAAGAGCCTCTTTCTTGGCCAGGCTGAAAAACGGGAGTAGCAGAAAAAGAAGGTAGCACTGAAGAGGAAGAAGGCGCCGTAAGGACCATTTTTGGCATCCAAACTAAAAAAGGCGAAGGAGGACTCCATTCTACCTCTGCCTGAAGGGGAAGTGGGGGTTCTAGATCAGACTCCTCCACGCGCCAATCGCCCTCTAGAGCCGGCCATCTGCTCGACTTCTCTAAGTGCCAGTACTGCGGTGGAGATTTTAGGGACCTCGATGAGGGGACATTCGACCGAAGAACTTGAGGAACGCCAAAGGAGAAAGGCAAAGGTGTTCCGGTCAAGGTCCTAGACGTTAATGACTTCGATTGAGAAGGCATCAAACTCCCTCCAGGTTTGTCCCACAGCCATTCTTCTATGAGTTTGGGAATTTTTGATATTTTAGACCTTATAGATGAATGCCTAAGGGATAACATGTTAGTGGAACTCCAACGTGATTTTTCAAAAGAGCAAGCACCTGCTCAATAGGTTGTGGACCACGTTCAGAAGAGGGCTATTCGGGATACAAAAATTCTGAGGGAGAAGGTGCCAATGGAGCCCTTCTAGACTTTCACGGAGGACATGGACTTGTTCTCTGATGACTACCAAAAAATGGCTCCTTAGATTGCGAAGGGCGTTATCACGAATGTCGTATTCCAGTCCCTCATGGAGGAGTGTCCAAATGAGGAGGTCCTCACTGTGAGGATGAGTGAACATGCTGCCCAAGTAAGCCTTGAACCCTTTTGTCCTCAGCAAAATTTCCTAAGTTTTTGCTCATTTTTTAACCTCATTCGAAGTCTTTCCCTTTGTAGCTCTTGGCATATAGTGGATATTTCCGAGCTTGGGTAGCCAAACAGTCTTCGGTACGAACTCAGTCCAAGGAGACCTTGGGAAAGGCCAAGGAACTCTTTGCCAACTTAGTCATCAAGTACGGTGAGCTTAATAAGATAGCCAAGGAGGATCTAGCCAACCTCCAGGAGGAGGTGCTGAAGAGCCAGGGGGAGCTGATTCAAGACTTCTCTTCGAAGATGTCTGGCCTTAGCGTGAAGGTGATATCTCTAACCTTGGCAAATGAGGGCTTTTAAAAGGAGAATGAGGATGCCATTGCTGATCTTACAAAGGCATTTGCTCTTGACTCTAAACTCCAAGCCGAGGTCGATCTGCTGAGGAAGGAGAAGAAGAAGAAGAATAAGAAGAGGAAATTGGAGAAGGAGGTTGAGGTCTTCAAGAAGGAGCTGGAGGACTTGAAGGTAGAGAAGGCAAAGTCTGATGAGCCAACTAAGTCTTCTTATGAGGATAATTTTTGCCTTGCCCACCACCAAGTCCTATCCAAGTTTCCTGATCTCGAACTTTCCTTTCTGGCAGCTCCGGACATTCCAGAAGGACCATATTCAGAATGGTCAAGGGTGGAGTTTCTAAATCTCCCATTTCCTCCACCTTCGGGGACTAAAGCTCGTGCTAACAAAGATGATGCCGAAGGTGACGAAGCTGAAGATGTTGAGGATCCAAAAGGTACCCAGGACCCCGAATTGGCTTTTTTTATTTTTATTTTTCCTTGTAATCTACCCCTTGTATTTTGTGGTGACATATTAATGAAATTTCTTTCTTCACAAAATTTGGTTAAGTCCCTGATTGTTCCTCAGATATCATCTTCATTCTTTGGCACCGAACTATCTTCGGGGCCTAGGGTTTTTGTGACCATCTTCGGTCAAGCTTAATTAGAACAAAAAAAGGTAAGTACCTTGGGCATCGACCATGTTCGGTCAACTACCTTCGGGGAACTCGTACTTTTGATTTCCCTTTATCGGCTCGAACTGTGTTTGGCTAATATACCTTAGGCAAACTTGTACAAGTTACTCGTGGTCCTTCGGAAGCGACGACATTTGGTTTGCCATCTTCGGTATTTTTGATAGTTTTGCCTTTGAAAATTTTTCTAAGTATACACGCTTATATAATTTAGGAAACAACCCCCATCATCATTTACCATGTTCAGGGGTGTGCTAACATCTTCAACAAGGATTACGTATTTTCACAAATGCACCTTCAAAAATAATCATGTTTGGTTTTCTCCCTCGGAAGTGACTATGTTTGGTCGGTATCCTTTGGAAAAGATGTATAATTTTGATACTTGAACCATTAGAAATAACCATTTTTGGTTTTTTCCTTATGAACCAACCATGTTCGGTCAGTCTCCTTCGGTAAGGATTTGTACAATTTTTCTTTTGAAAATTTCTCTTAGTGTAGAATTTTTTCAAAGAGTCTAAATGCCAGGTGTTTTTCAATTCTCCACCTTCGGCATCACCAAGCTTGTAGAATCCTGACCGAACTTCCTCGAGGACCAAATAAGGTCCATCCCAATTTTCCCGAAGTACTCCATGGGATGGTCTTCGGGCTTCAAATTCAGCTCTTCGAAGGATGAGGTCCCTTTTCTTGATTCCTTTATGCTTGACATGCAAGTTTGTAGCAGCAACAGCTACTCTCTGCTGGAAAGCTTTTCTTCTGAGTTCGGCCATCTCTCTGTGCTTGTCAATGAGGTCCAACTTGGTTCTTGGACCAGGGTTGTTCCCTTGTTCGTCGAATACCTGCATCCTTGCGGATAGTTGTACAATCTCGATAGGGATAATGGCCACCGTGCTAAAGACAAGTAAGAAGGGTGTCTCACCATTGGCCCTTTGGGGAGTTGTTCGATAGCTCCATATCACACTTGGGAGCTCTCCTGGCCATTTCCCCTTTGCTTCCTTCAGCCTCTTTTTCAATCCATCCTTTATCATTCTGTTGGATACTTCAACTTGTCCATTGCTTTGAGGATGGGCCAATGGGGCGAAGTGCAATTTTATCCCGAGCTTGGTTGTGGATTCCTGGAACCCCTTACCAGTAAACTGGGAACCACTATCAGCTACTATCACCTTCAGCATGCTGAATCTGCGTATGATGTCCTTCCAAACAAATCTTTGTATGTCCTTCATCAATATTGCTGCTAAAACCTTTGTCTCAATCCATTTGGTGAAATAGCCTACTGTAACTACGTACAACTTGAGTCCTCCTAGAGCTGTTGGGAGAGGTCTGATGAGGTCAATACCCCAAACAGTGAATGGGCAAGGGTAGTTTGTGGAAGTTATGACTTTTGAGGGTAGTCTCTAGATAGGAGCGTGTCTCTGGCAGTTGTTGCATTTCTGGATGAACTGCCTCGTATCCTTCCTCAAGGTAAGCCAAAAGTATCCTTGGTGAAGTAGTACTCCGGCAAGGGCATCAGTTGTTATGTGAGAACTGCAATCCCCCTCATGGACTTCTTTGAGGACCGTTTCAACATCTTCTTCATTGACACACTTCTGTAAAGGACTTGTGTCTCGTTGTCGGTAAAATGCTTCCCCAATTAGGAAATATCTTCTGGAGCACTTTTGCACTTTCACAGCTTCAAGAGGATCTTCGAGAAGTTTTGAGGTTGTTAGGTATTTCTTGATAGGGTCTTTACATCCTCTGCCCAAGGTTGTCATGAACAATATCGCTATACTTGGCTGATACAGTACTTCAATGGACTCTTGGATGAGCTTCTTCATGAGGTGATGGTATTTTGCTTCCATATTATCTCGTCGAGGTGCATTTTCTATATCTATCGTGTTGAACTCCTGGATGAGCTTCTTCACGAGGTCATGGTATTTTGCCATGTTTGGGTCCCTTGTGCTATAGTTCCCTACCATCTGTTGGACGACTAATTGAGAATCGCTGTGGGCCTTCAGATTCCTTACACCAACTCTTTTTGACAGCCGTAAGCCTTCTATAAGGGCTTCATATTTTGCGACATTGTTGGTGACATTGAATCCGAATTTGATGGCCTTCCTGGCTTCCATACCTTTGGGCCCACGGAGGATTACTCTAGCTCCTTGGTGTTCGGAACCGGAAGCTCCATCAACAAAGGGTGTCCCCTTAAGTTCTTCTTTTCCAAGGTCTTATAGGGTATCCTCAATTTTTGGGACTTCGGCAATAAAGTCTGCCAATGCTTAGGCCTTTATTGCCCTTCTCAGCTCATAGGTGATGTCGTATTCACTGAGCTCAATGCACCATTCTGACAATCTTCTCGAGTGGTCTACCTTTCTCACGAGATCTCGAAAAGGTAGGTTACTTCGAACCATGATAGGGTGGATGGCCTTCTATAGAAAAGGGTACCTAACTTCGGCACCATATAGAGACTTACTCACGTAATACACTGGCCATTGCTTTCCACCCTTTTCCTTTACTAGCACCGAGCTTACTGCCTTTTCAGTGATGGCGAGGTAGGGGATGAGGGATTCTCCCTCCCGTGGCTATCGAGCTATCGGCAGATGGGTTAGGTAGCTTTTGAGCTCATCCCAAGCTTTTTGGCAGTCTTCATTCCAAGGGTGTTCCTTGGGACCAAAGTACCTTCATTTTTTCCTGCTTTGGTGAGCACTTTGAAGAATGGTGGGCACCTATCCCCGTATCTAGAGATGAATCTGCTAAAGGTTGTGAGTCTACCCGTGAGTTTTTGCACGTCCTTGGTCGTAGTGGGAGTTTAGAACCCTAGCAAGGCCTTGACCTTTTTTAGGTTGGAATCGATACTTCTTTTTGATACCATGAATTCGAGGAACTTGCCCACATTCACTCCGAATACGCACTTCTTAGGGTTAAGACGTATTCCAAATTCCCGAGTTGGTGGAATGTTTCCTTTAAGTCTAGGATATGACTACTAGGTAGTTTTCTCTTAACTATCATATCGTCAATGTATACTTCCATATTTCTCCTAATTTGGGAGTTGAACACTCTATTCATCAGCCTTTGGTATGTGGCCCTTGCATTCTTAAGGCCAAAGGGCATTTTGATGTAGTAATATGTCCCGAATTTGGTGATGAAGGCGATTTTCTCCTCATCTTCGGGATCCATCCCAATTTGGTGGTATCCACTGAAGGCATAGAGGAAGCTAAGCAGACCATATTTGGCGGTTGAGAGTCAACCAATTGATCTATCTGTCGGAGAGGATATGAATCCTTGGGACAAGCATCGTTTACATTTTGGAAGTTAATGCATATTCAGAGTTTAACACTCCTTTCCTTTGTGGCAATGACAACATTGCTAAGCCATTTGCGGTACCTGACCTCTCTTATTACGCCTACCTCCGTTAATCGTTGGACTTCAGCTCTGACAAAGTTGTTCTTATGTGCCGAGAGGCTGTGCTTTTTTTTCCAAACAGGCTTCACCTCTGGGTGCACTTTAAGGCTATGTTGAATTATCCAAGGGTCTACCCCAAACATGTCCTTTGGAGAGTAGGCAAACAAATCTTTGTTCATTAATAGAAAAGATACAAGTTTTTACTTGTCACCTTCGGCCAATTATTTCCCCACTCATGTACTTCGGACTGGGACAAGTTCTACATCCTCTGTTTATATTTTTTCGAAGTTACCTACTCCTTCTCCTATTGCCTCTTCAGCAAGTATGCTCTTTTCTTCCGAAGTCTATTTATGAGCTTTTGTTGGACTTTGTCTTGCCTTCAGGAAGACTTTCCTCACCTCAGCTTGATCAATGAATATCTCTACCCTTCCTTTGTGCCGAAGGTGACTATTAGGTATTTCACATCTGGACGAACGTGGAGATTTCCTTGTGTCTGCCTTCCGACGATGGCATTGTATAAAGAAGGGACATCTATGAGAATGAGCCTTGTCATTGTGGAGCCAAATAGCTCTTTCTTGCCCTGAACCAAAGTTCCCTTTAGCATCAAGGGCAAATCAATCCACCCGAGCACAGCGAGTCCGGAGGGACCTACACCGAATGTAGAAGAAGTAACGGGTTTGAGATCACCCTTGGAGATGCCTAAGTTCAGCAACAGATGGGAGAACAGAATGTTAGCATTGGAACCATCATCAATGAGCACTCTTTTGATGTCCCAACTCCCTATCCTTGCCATGATTAGGAGGGGGTCATCATGAAGGAACTTCATGGTAGACCCATCTTTCTGAACAAGCTTGTTCACTGGGTTACCAAACTCCATCATTAAGATTTCCTGGACTTTCCTTTTTCCCTCGGTTGAGGGTATCCTAGTAGTGATTGTCTGGATTACTCTGCTGGAGGTGGTGGATGCTTTTTAGGACTTCGGTTCTGATGTCGGTCGAAATCATAGTCCCCATCTTCCTCTTTCCTTTCTTCTTCCCTTCTGCCTTTTGGGGACAGCATTCACAGGTATCACCGTAGTTGGCCTTGTTTGATCAAAGATTTGATGTACTTTTTTAGCTGCAAGTAGTCCTCGATGTTTTTCCCACTGTCTCGATGAAACTGGAAAAACTTCTTCATATTCTTCTTATTCTCTAAGGTCATGGCCTTCAGACATTAGATAGTAGTCCCTTGCCTTTCCATGGCCATTAGTTTGTTTGTCCTTGTGGTGTTCAAGGGAGTGAACGAAACTGGCCTCTTCCCTCTCTGCTTCCAAGGTCTACCCCCACCCTCGGTTGAATACCAAGGTTGGTGACCTGACCCTTAGGATGATTATGATCAAACTTTGGCCTTCCCATTCATAGTTCTTTGGCCGTCATGTGCTGTGCTGCCCTTCAGTAGAATTCGCCGAGGGTATTAGGGGGATCTTTGGAGAACTCATAGAAGAGTTGTGAATCTCTCTGAAGTCCCCTAATCATGGAAAGGATGCAAATTTCGGGGTAGAAATCAGGCACACTCAGCGCTTCTCGGTTGAACCTCTCAACCTAGTCCCGAACGGTCTCCTTATTCTTTTGGGCTATGTCAAACATTTGGACGAGCATCTTCACCATCAGTCTACTTCCAATGAGCTACTGGGTGAATGCGGTGGATAACTCCTGGAAACACATTATGGTCCCTAGACCTAAGGAGTTATACCACACAGTTGCGGGCCCTGAAAGGGTGACTTCAAAGGATTTACAGAGGGTGGCATCATCAGCCCCATGCAACACCATACTGTGCCTATCCTTCATCAAGTGAGCTTGGGGGTCACTACGTCCATCATATGTTTCCAAGCGCGGTATTCGGAAGCCACTTTGCATAGGTGCCTCCACCACTGCATGGATGAAGGCTAACTCTTCTCTGATGAATGTCTTTGACAACCTCAACCAAACAGGCTTTCGAGAGATATATCTTTCTACCTTTTCAAACCTCTATAGGATCTTCTCCATGAGGGTGGTAGCACTGCCTTTTGCTCGCTATCTAGTGGTGGCCGGCCATGGAGAGCAACGTCTCTTTTTCGAAGAGGAACTTCATCAGCATAGGGACTGGGACCTCCCATACAGGGATGGACTTCGCCAGCGGGAAGTCCTGGGTTCTTTGGACACCATTTATCCCATGTGACATCCTCTGGAGGGTACGTTCTCCATTAAAGACTTATCGTGAGAGCCCCCACTTTTGGAGCTTTGGTGAGGTAACTTTGGGCTCTTCTCTTGCTGGGTTCTAGGAGGAGCCGGCCTTCCCCTGGGAGGTGGTTATGACCGCCTTTGGTTGAGCTATTGGGTCATTTCAGCGACAACAGAGCATTGAAAGTCCTACTGATAGCTCATCATGACTGTTAGAGAACTTTCATCCTCAGGCAAAGAAGTCTTTACCACAGGTTGTTTAGTCACTGTTGGAGCTTCCGGCATAGATTGGGACTTCAGGAGTCTCTTGTCCTTAGAGCGCCGGGTCTCAACAACGGTGACCTAAGAAGGATTTCCCAAAGATGGTGCCAAATGATGCCTGGTGGCATCCTCGTCGTATGACATGTTGGCCTGAATGAGAGACTTTCGGTATGGAGGTGCCTAAAACACTTAGAAGAACAAGGGTTAGGAGCTCCTCAGAATGTGTTTCTAAGGGAAAAGCCTCCGATGCCCAAGTCAGTATTTGTGATAGGAGTAGTTGTAAGGAACAGAGAGTAGGTAAATAGTGAGAGTTCTCTGCCTGTTTCTTACCAAGGTCCTTCCTAGGTATTTATAGGAGGGTGGAGGGAAGAGACCATTTGACACAGCCTGTTCAAATCGGTACACGTGGTCGGTTATATTTGATTCGTTCCCTCGGAGATAGGTATCTCCAGCTAGCCGTCGGCCATTCTGGGCAAAGGGTTGGGGTGTGTCCGAGATCTCTTTATCAGAGGCTCCTTAACCATTTTTGTCATATCTTTGCAAGACCCCTTCGGGGTATGAAGCTTTTTCAGCTAGATATCACCACCGAGGGTCGTCAAGAATAGTCCTTCGGCAGAGTGGGGTACCTTCGGGAGACGTTTCCCCATAACCGAGGATTGGGAGTTACTTTTCTGAGGTTGGTAGGTTCGTAAAACCCAAGGGTGGTGAAAGACACCCCTCCCCGAAGTTGGTCATATAACCTTTCCGAGGGTAGTGTGAGTGTCCCCGAGGTCGGTGCTAAGCCTCTCCGAGGGTAGTGAGGGCCCCCTTTTCTCTGAGGTTGGTCACCTACGTTTCTTGAGGGTCGTGCTCATCAGGCCAGTTTGGGAGACTTCAAAGGGTAATAGCCCTTCAGCTATCAATATTCCCACATCACCCCTCTCAATGATCTCCTTGATAAGATGATACCATCAGAGTTTGTGTTTGGATCGCTGGTGAGATCAAGGTTCCTTTGCCTGTGTTATTCTTCCATTATTGTCACAATAGATCTCTATCAAGTCAGCAATGCTTTGAACCACTCCATGTTTAGTGATGAACTTCTTAATCCAAACTGCCTCCTTTGCAGCATCAGAGGCGGCAATGTACTCAAATTCTATTATAGAGTTAGCTACTATTTCGTACTCTGAACTCTTCCAGCTCACAGCACCACCACCAATACAAAACACGTAACCAAATTGTGATCTAAAATTGTCCTTATCAATTTGGAAGCTAGCATCGGTGTAACCCCTTAAAATGAGCTCCTCTTCACCTCCAAAGACCAAGAATGCATCCTTAGTCCTTTGTAAGTACTTAAGGATGTTCTTAATAACTGTCAAGTGACTCTTACTAGGGTTTGATTGGTACTTGCTTGTCATGCTCAAAGCATATGAGACATCGAGATGAGTACATATCATGGCATAAATGATAGATCCAATTGCTAAGGCATATGGAATCTTATTCATGTGCTCTCTCCCCTCGGGTGTAATCGAACACTGAGATCTAAAAAGAGTTATGTCATATGACAATGGCAAGAATCCTTTCTTGGAATCTTGCATGCTAAGCCTCTTTAGCACCTTGTCAATGTATGTACTTCCACTTAGGCCAAGAAGCTTTCTAGATCTTTCTCTATAGATCTTAATGCCTAAGACATGGGCCACTTCACCCAAGTCCTTCATAGAGAAACATTTCCTTAGTGAAGTTTTTACAGACTACAGCTTAGAAATGTCATGAAGATTTCAGGATCTTATGATCTTATGATAACATACTTTTATGTTATCTACTCATGTATATGCCACATGCATATTTGTTCATTTGAATTCAACATGGATATAGGCATGCATAACATATTATATAACATATCAAGATCACATACAAGTTGTGTTAAATAAATCCTAGCATGCTACTAAGAATATACAAAAATGAAACCTAACATGCTACTAAATCAACTAAAAGATGTGCACCTTTCTTCTTGGTTATCCTTAGCAAAAAAACTTGAGGGAGAACTTGATCTTAGAGGAGCGCCTTAAAGCTTGAAATAGAGATGAACAATCTCTATGTAAATCCACCCACAATGCTCTCAAGAAGTGTTTAATATTTCAGCCTCTAAAGGAAATAGGAGGAGAACAATTTTCTCTCAAGAAAATGGAGCAAATGGAGTGCAAATTCGTGCTTAAAATGGCTGGCCTCTAAAGGCTATTTATAGATGACCAAAAGGCACACCTTTACACCAAGAAAGGTGTCTTTTAAGCCAAAGAACACTTCCTTTGGCCAAGGTTCATGTATGGTGGCGAAAATACATGTATTTTAGCCAAGGAACACTTCCTTTGGCCTATAACCACCCCATAACTACCTTATGGCGAAAATGCATGTCTTTTAGCCAAGGAACACCTCCTTTGGCCTATAACCACCCCATAACTACCTTATGGCCGACTATACATGTCCCTTGAAGTCATAGGACATCACTCTTGGTGCAATAACCACCCCCAACCACCCTCATGGCCGAATATACATGTCTTTTTACTCAAGGAACACTTCCTTTCGATGAAAAGACATGTTCTTTTTGCCAATAGTCATCTCTTTTGATGAAGAGACATACCTTCACACAAAAGATGTGTCTCTTGGTGGTTTTCAGCTAAAAGCAAGGTGAGCTGGCACAAAGCTCTATGCTACTTATGCACCATTGAGCTCTTCTGAGGTCCAATCAAGCTCCATGAACTAAGGTCTAGTTCCCTAAACTGACCTTGAGCTGGAGTTAGCTACTCTCAGCTGAAGTGAATTGAAGTCCAGCTACATTCAGCTACCAAAAGCTAAAGTGAGCCGACTTGAGCTGACTTGAGCTAACTTGAGCTGAAGTCCTGCTACTTTGAGCTACTTATAGCTGAGGTGAGCTGACTTGAGCTGAAGTCCAGCTACATTCAGCTACCAAAAGCTGAAGTGTGCTGACTTGAGCTGACTTAAGCTAACTTGAGCTGAAACCAGCTACTTTGAGCTACTTATAGCTGAAGTGAGCTGACTTGAGATAAAGGGAGCTAGTTTTAGCTGCCTTAAATAGCTGTTTGAGCTAGAGTTAGCTCAATGAGCTCAAATCCTATCTTAAAAGGATCTTGGTGCGCCAAGAATTCCAACACATCATTCCCGATGAGTAGTATGTCGTCTACATACAACACCAAGAACATAATAGCGCTCCCACTAACCTTCTTGTAGACACATGGTTCATCTTTATTTTTTATAAAACCAAACTCTTTGATTACTCCATCAAAACAGAGATTCTAACTCCGAGAAGATTCCTTCAATCCATAAATGGACCTTTGCAACTTGCACACTTTATTGGCACTCTCAGGAGTGACAAAACCCTTAAGCTGTGTCATGTACACATCATCGAGTAGCTTTCCATTTAGGAATGTACTTTTGACATCCATTTGCCATATCTCATAATCATAGTGTGTAGCAATAGCCAATAAGATTCGGATGGATTTAAGCATGGCAACTGGTGAAAAAGTCTCATCATAGTCAATACCATGAATTTGCTTGAAACCTTTTGCAGCCAATAGTCCCTTAAAGGTAATCACATTACCAGCCATGTCAGTTTTCTTCTTGAAAACCCATTTGGACCCTACAGGTTTTGCCCTTTCAGGTGGGTCAAGGAAAGTCCATACTTGGTTTTCATACATGAATTCCATCTCAGACTTCATGGCCTCTAGCCACTTGTCAAAGTCAGGCGCCAACATAGCTTGTTCATAGGTTGTGGGCTCATCCCGATCCATGAGCATCACATCACCAGTGTAAGTCACAAGAAATCAATATCTCTCGAGCTCACACGGAATCCTACCAGACCTACGTTCGCTCTATGCTACAGGAATAGACTCTTGAACCACAACATCTTGTGGTGTCTGTTCAGGTTCCATTTCAAATGTGATGTCCCCTTGTTCATCTTGAGTTTCTTCAAGTGCTACTTGTTAGTGTCGTGCCCAAAAGCCAATCATGAGATGATTGTATTTTTGTACATTGAGCCATGATATTTTATTAAGGCATTAATCCAGCAATTATGTTTATTGTTTTGTTTCTACATAACGTAATAAACATAATTGTAACCCTAGAATAATGATATTCTCAAACATCCCTGGTCTAGTATTATTGTGGAACGGGTTGCAATAACATATAACGACTAGCATATGTGGAGACTAATATGAGATATGTAATCTACATATGGGTACAAGTTCGAGAACTTGTGTACTGGACCGACCCACCATGAAAACACTACATGGATCGTTATATGAGTGTCATAAGTGATTCTCATAATGATCATGGTATATGTAGTCCTTCGACCTAAGATCAACAAGGTTCGCTACATGTGAGTCACATACTTTGATACTTTCCTTTGTTGCTCATAACTGAGTGAACTTGAAGCAGGTCATTGGGTATGTCACATATCATGTGGAAGGATTTGTATGATCAAGATGGGATTTGTCCCTCCCATGTAATGGGAGTGATATCTTTGGGCCCATTGATAGAGTGAGACTTAGAAAATGCATGGCCATGCTCAGATGAGTTGATATACGATATCAATGTCATCAGTTTAAGTTAGTCTACTTGGTAATAGAAAAGCCAAAGATTGGGCTATACGAGAGTGACACATTCCATGTCTCGTGCTTAGTCTTGATATCTTGGACAAAGGAACAATGGCATATATCGGTCATGATCATAAAGGTTTAGTCGAATCACCGACAATCTTGTCACTTGGGTAGGAATGATGTGTTGCTAGACACCGTTCATTGCTTGTTAGAGGTCTGACATTTCACACAATCGTCACAGCCCTAAATCTTCATAAAAGACAAACTGGGATGCCTTCCACTCCATATCTCATATGGAGTCTTTTCAACCGATTTAGATGGAACTCAATTTAGTGTAAAAGCGGCTGTCTCTAGAACATGTCCCTGAAAGGAGTTTGGAAGGTCAGGTTGACACATCATAGATCGAACCTTGTCTAATAAAGTTTGATTTTTCTTTTCAGATACACCATTCCATTAAGGTGTACCAGGTGGAGTGAGTCATGATACTATACCACACTCCTTTAGATAGTCAAGGAATTCTCAATCCAAGTATTCTCCACCTCGATCTGATCGAAGTACTTTAATACTCTTCCTGACTTGATTCTTTACTTCAATCTTGAATTCTTTGAACTTTTCAAAGGAATCTGACTTGTGTCTCATGAGATACAGATAGCCATATCTACTAAAGTCATTAGTAAAGGTAATGAAGTATTGAAAGCCTCCTCTAGCTTGTGTAGACATAGGGCCACATACATCACTATGTATGAGTCTTATTAAGTCATTAGCCCTTTCACTTGCCTAATAAACATGACTCACATGCCTCATTTGATTCAAAATCAAATGAGTCAATAAATCCATCCTTATATAGCTTGGATATGCAAGTTTCATTCATATGGCCCAAGCGACAGTGCCAAAGATAGGTTGGCTTTGAATCATTCACTCTAACCTTCTTGATATTCACATTATAGATTGCATCTTCAAGTTTTAGAACATAAAACCCATTGCTAAGTTGAGCACTAGCATAAAAGATTTCATTCAAATAAATAGAACAACATCTATCCTTTATTTTAAATGAAAAACCTTTCTTGTCCAAACAAGAAATAGAAATCAAATTTCTACTTATAGTAGGCACAAAGTACTTAGTGTGCAGGCTTTATGCACCAAGGATACTCTGAGTATAGTGATGGAAGCACTGAAGACTCATACTTTAAGGTGTGCCAAGACTTACAACTCTCAGTAGTGTTAGTGTTGTGCCCAAAAGCCAATCATGAGATGATTGTATTTTTTCACATTGAGTCATGATATTTTATTAAGGCATTAATCCAACAATTATGTTTGTTGTTTTGTTTCTACGTAACTTAACAAACATAATTGTAACCCTAGAATAATGATATTCTTAAACGTCCCTGGTCTAGTATTATTGTGGAGCGGGTTGCAATAATACATAATGACTAGCATATGTGGAGACTAATATGAGATATGTAGTCTACATATGGGTACAAGTTCGAGAACTTGTGTACTGGACCGACCCACCATGAGAACACTACATGGATCGTTATATGAGTGTCATAAGTGATTCTCATAGTGATCATGGTATATGTAGTCCTTCGACCTAAGATCATCAAGGTTCCCTACATGTGAGTCACATACTTTGATACTTTCCTTTGTTGCTCGTAACTGAGTGAACTTGAAGGAGGTCATTGGGTATGTCACATATCATGCGGAGGGATTTGTATGATCAAGATGGGATTTGTCCCTCCTATGTAACGGGAGTGATATCTTCGGGCCCCTTGATAGAGTGAGACTTAGAAAATGCATGGCCATGCTTGGATGAGTTGATATATGATATCAATGTCATCAGTTTAAGTTGGTCTACTCGGTAATCAAGAAACCAAAGATTGGGCTATACGAGAGTGACACATTCCATGTCTCGTGCTTAGTCTTGATATCTTGGACAAAGGGACAATGGCATATATCGGTGATGATCATAAAGGTTTAGTCGATTCACCGACAATCTTGTCACTTGGGTAGCAATGATGTGTTGCTAGACACCGCTCATTGCTTATGATCATAAATGTGATTTATGATCATTGCCAACATGGCAAGAGCCTATTGGGTCGCACACATAGAGCTATTTGGATCATTAGAGTGCATGGGCTAATTATTTGGGTTATGGTTTCACTTTAATTTCGTATTAAAAATAGGCCCAAGAGTTGAGCCATTATTAAGCCTGAAATTAAATCCTAATTGGATTAGGGCTTTGAAACCCATTAGGCCTGGAAGTTGAGTTTCACTATAAATACAACTTTTAAGTGAGAAATTCGCAGGTCTCCTTGCCCTAGCCTCCAAAAAGGACAGCCACACTCTTCTCTTGCAATTCCTTGGAGGACGCAAGCTAGCACTGCGAGCGCAAGAGAAACACATCTGCCGGGACGTGGTGGAAGCGTGGTGATCCCGAGAGGCTCGTGTGGATACCATAGAGAGCCTGAACACGTCAACTGTTCAGGTTTTGTGATTCGACTCTACAGTTGAGTGAGAGATCTCAACCGAAAATTAGGTATGAAAATTTTTGAACACCCGGTTTACCCCGTTTCACTTGGATCCTAGAGGGTTTCGGTTAAATTCCACTGCACTGTTTGGCTCCCGAAACCCATCAGTGGTATCAGAGCTACTGGTGAAACCCTAAATCGGGATTGAGTGTTGAATCGCATGATGCTATGTGTTCGGTTGCTTTTCGGCCATGATTAATTAGATTGATTCATGATGCATGAAACTGGAATTCGTAATGAACATATGAGATATATGAAGAAACGACACAAATTGGTTAATGAGATTAACCCGAAATTGATAGGTATGAGATACCTATATGGATTAGGATTCTTGCAATAGTTGCAAAAACCCTAGCTTGGTTCGGATTCGGCCTGTTCGGGCACCGAAAGTAAGGTATTTTTGGTGGCTCGAATGGAGGAGTCTCGGGTGCCTACTTGCTCAAAATAGAAGATTTCGGGCTAAGCAATTGTAAGAAAATTTTTTGCGCAGGGGGGCGCTGCCCCCCACGCCCCCCGCAAGGGCGGCTCCCCTTGACCTCGTCCGCTGACCGGTCAGCGGAACCACCGCCCGCTGACCGGCCAGCGGGACCGCCGTATGCGAAGCGCCACATAAATAAAAACTGGTTAATCAACACACGAAAATTGGCATGCATCTTTGTTGAATGAGATTTGACATGATATGCTGATTGGTGTTTGAAGCATGGTGCATGGTTATAGCCCTTGATTGGTTGTACTTGTAAATACGGCCTGCGAGTCGTGCCTTTTCTTATCACTCTCATTGTACATTCTCTTCTCACCTTACTCCCCTCGAATGTAACTCGAGGTTTCTATTATTGATGTAATGGTGCATTATGGGATCATCCAAGGTTGTATGTCTAAGGATCATCCAAGGAGGCATGTCCAAGGAGATGACAACAAAAGGGCAACCAAGAAAGGAAGAGAAGGAGCTTGTGAAGACTCTTTTCTTTTCTTAGGCTTTTATGATATTCTCATTGGCTTGAGAATATCGCATAGTTTGGGCTATAACCATGTCACGTTTACTTTCTTGTACGCATGAGATGCATGTTTTATATTTGTATGTGATGCATGTATAAGACAACCGGAGATAACAAATTGGTGAGATCAAAATGAAAAAAATCCCTCAAACAAATATTAAGTCATTAAATGTGATGCCTTCCAAATGTTGGCACTCGTCAAGACTTTGATCAACATTAGGTGGGTTTGCCAAAGCAAAGCACCTATGTTCATCTTGGTAAGGCGCGATGGGATAATAGTGATATCCAAATTGCTAACTTTGGGTCTGACTTAACTAAGTCATCCTAATAGGATTAGGGACTTAGAGGCATAGAGTTGGGCTTAAGCTCATGAGATGAGCTTGGACAAGTGTTGTTCACCCAACTATCCAAGAGTTGCATAAGATGCAATTGGCAAGGAGTTGCCTACCTAAATAGCTGTAACTTGAGAGAAAAGCCAAAGCTGACTCAGGTTGTGGTCAAATATGGATCTTGGCCCACTAGAATACCTTAGCGCCGAGGTGTTCCGAAATAATATCGAGGGTTATTATTTTGAGGAAAATAGTGGGAGTATCGTTTAATAAAAGTCCTTATTAAATGAATTAAAATACATGACTCTTACACTGCATATTTACTGTTGTAGATAACCATGGCACAAAACACATCGACACTTTCGTTGCGATCGATCCTTGAGAAGGAAAAACTGAATGGGACCAACTTTCTCAAATGGTACCGAAACTTGAGGATAGTCCTCAAACAAGAGAGAAAGGCTTATGTCCTAGAGCAGCCCATTCCGAATGAGCCTGCTGCCACTGCTCCAAGAGCTGAAAGGGATGCTCACAAGAGGCATTCTGATGATGCTTTGGATGTTGCATGCCTCATGCTTATTACCATGGAATCTGAGCTTCAGAAGCAACATGAGAACATGGGGGCGTTCGATATGATCGAACATCTCAAAATGCTTTTCCAAGAGCAAGCTAGGCATGAGAGGTTTGAGACCTCTAAGGCATTGTTTCAGTGCAAGATGTCTGAGGGAAGTCCCGTGGGTCCTCATGTGCTCAAGATGATTGGGTACATTGAGAATCTTGAGAATTTGGGATTTGCTCTTCAGAAAGAGTTGGCTATTGATGTAGTCTTGCAATCGTTGCCTGAAAGCTACCGTCAGTTCATCATGAACTATAACATGAATGACCTTGACAAGTCCCTCCCTGAATTACTCAACATGTTGAGAACTGCTGAGCAAAACCTTAAGAAGGCTAAGCCCATTTTGATGGTTCAAAAGGGCAAGGGAAAGGGAAAAGCCAACAAGAAGAAGGATAAAGCTAATGGAAAGTCCAATGCTAATTCTTCTTCAGCTGCACTGAAACCAAAGGGTGGTGTGGCAAAGGAAGGGGAGTGCTTCCATTGTAAGCAACCTGGACACTGGAAGCGCAACTGCAAGCTCTATCTTGAAGAACTTGCTAAGGAAAAGGGAAGTAAGACTTCCACTTCAGGTATTTTTGTTATAGAGGCTAACTTTTCTACTTCCTCATCTTGGGTATTGGATACTGGATGTGGATCTCACATTTGTGCAAATGTGCAGGATCTAAGTAGAAGTAGAAGTAGAAGATTGGCCCGAGGTGAAGTGGACCTACGTGTTGGAAATGGAGCAAGGGTTGCTGCCTTAGCCGTAGGGACTTATGTTCTCACTTTACCTAGTGGATTAGTTTTAGAATTAGACAACTGCTACTTTGTGCCTACTATTAGTAGAAATTTGATTTCTGTTTCTTGTTTGGACAAGAAAGGTTTTTCATTTATAATAAAGGACAAATGTTGTTCTATTTATTTGAATGAAATCTTTTATGGTAGTGCTCAACTTAGCAATGGGTTGTATGTTCTAGACCTCGAAGATCCAATCTATAATGTGAATACCAAGAAGGTCAGATTAAATGATTCAAACCCGACCTATCTCTGGCACTGTCGCTTGGGCCATATAAATGAGACCCGCATATCCAAGCTCCATAAGGATGGACTCTTGGACTCATTTGATTTTGAATCATATGAGACATGTGAGTCATGTTTGTTGGGCAAGATGACCAAAGCCCCATTCACAGGGCAAAGTGAAAGGGCTAATGACTTACTAGGACTCATACATAGTGATGTATGTGGCCCTATGTCTACACAAGCTAGAGGAGGTTTCCAATACTTCATTACTTTCACTGATGACTTCAGCAGATATGGCTATGTGTATCTTATGAGACACAAGTCAGAATCCTTTGAAAAGTTCAAAGAATTCAAGAATGAAGTAGAGAATCAACTCGGGAAGAGTATCAAAGTACTTCAATCAGATCGAGGTGGAGAGTACTTGGATCGAGAATTCCTTGACTATCTGAAGGAGTGTGGTATAGTATCACAACTCACTCCACCAGGTACACCTCAATGGAATGGTGTATCTGAAAGGAGAAATCGAACTCTGTTAGACATGGTTCGCTCTATGATGAGTCAAGCTGACCTTCCAAACTCCTTTTGGGGACATGCTCTAGAGACAGCCGCTTTTACACTAAACCGAGTTCCATCTAAATCGGTTCAAAAGACACCATATGAGATATGGAGTGGGAGGCGTCCCAATTTGTCTTTTATGAAGATTTGGGGCTGTGACGCTTATGTGAAACGTCAATCCTCTGACAAACTAGGGCCCAAATCTCAAAAATGCCTTTTTGTTGGGTATCCCAAAGAAACAAAGGGTTACTATTTCTACAATCCTTCTGAGCAAAAAGTGTTTGTTGCTCGAACTGGTGTCTTTTTAGAGAAAGAGTTTATCTCTAAAGAAACTAGTGGGAGGAAAGTAGAACTTGAAGAAATTCAAGAACAACAAGGAGACATCGAACCTGAAATGGAACCTGAACAGACACCACAAGATGTTGTGGTTCAAGAGTCTGTTCCTGTAGCACAGAGCCCACGTAGGTCTGGTAGGATTCGGCGTGAGCCTGAGAGATATGGATTTCTCGTGACTCACACTGGTGATGTGATGCTCATGGATCAGGATGAGCCCACAACCTACCAACAAGCTATGTCGGGGCCTGACTCTGAGAAGTGGCTAGTGGCCATGAAATCCGAGATGGAATCCATGTATGAAAACCAAGTATGGACTTTGGTTGACCCACCTGAAGGGGTAAAACCCATAGGGTGCAAATGGGTTTTCAAGAAGAAAACTGACATGGATGGTAATGTGATTACCTTTAAGGGACGATTGGTTGCAAAAGGTTTCAAGCAAATTCATGGTATTGACTATGATGAAACTTTTTCACCAGTTGCTATGCTTAAATCCATCCAAATTTTGTTTGCTATTGCTGCACACTATGATTATGAGATATGGCAAATGGATGTCAAAACTGCATTCCTAAATGGAAAGCTACTTGAGGATGTGTACATGACACAACCTGAGGGTTTTGTCACTCCTGAGAATGCCAATAAAGTGTGCAAGTTGCAAAGGTCCATTTATGGACTGAAGCAAGCTTCTCGAAGTTGGAATCTTCATTTTGATGATGCAATCAAAGAGTTTGGTTTTATCAAAAATGAAGATGAACCTTGTGTCTACAAGAAGGTTAGTGGGAGCGCTATTGTCTTCTTGGTGTTGTATGTAGATGACATACTACTCATCGGGAATGACATTCCTATGCTACAGTCTGTGAAGACTTGGCTAAGGAAATGTTTCTCTATGAAGGACTTGGGTGAAGCAGCCTATGTGTTAGGCATCAGGATCTATAGAGATAGATCTAGAAAGCTTCTTGGCCTAAGTCAAAGTACATATATTGACAAGGTGCTAAAGAGGTTTAGCATGCAAGATTCCAAGAAAGGATTCTTGCCCATGTCACATGGTATCACTCTTTCTAGATCTCAGTGTCCGAGTACACCTGAGGAGAGAGAGCGCATGAGTAAGATTCCATATGCCTCAGCAATTGGATCTATCATGTATGCCATGATATGTACTCGTCCCGATGTCTCATATGCTTTGAGCATGACGAGTAGGTACCAATCGAACCCCGGTGAGAGTCACTGGACAGCTGTTAAGAACATCCTTAAGTACTTACGAAGGACTAAGGATGCATTCTTGGTCTTTGGAGGTGAAGATGAGCTCGTTGTAAGGGGTTACACCGATGCAAGCTTCCAATCCGATAAGGATGATTTTAGATCGCAATCTGGTTATGTGTTTTGTATTGGTGGTGGTGCTGTGAGCTGGAAGAGTTCAAAGCAAGAGACAGTAGCTGACTCTACAACAGAATCTGAGTACATTGCCGCCTCTGATGCTGCGAAGGAGGCAGTTTGGATCAAGAAGTTCATCACTGAACTTGGAGTGGTTCCAAGCATTGCCGACCCGATAGAGCTCTATTGTGACAACAATGGAGCAATCGCACAGGCTAAGGAACCTCGATCTCACCAGCGATCCAAACACATACTCCGACGCTATCATCTCATCAGGGAGATCATCGAGAGGGGTGATGTAAGGATATGCAGGACTTCGACAGATAGCAACATTGCTGATCCGCTGACAAAGCCCCTTACGCAGCAAAAGCATGATAGCCATTCTAGGTCCATCGGTATTAGATACATGGATGATTGGCTTTAGTGCAAGTGGGAGATTGTTAGTGTTGTGCCCAAAAAGCCAATCATGAGATGATTGTATTTTTTGCACATTGAGTCATGATATTTTATTAAGGCATTAATCCAGCAATTATGTTTGTTGTTTTGTTTCTGCGTAACTTAATAAACATAATTGTAACCCTAGAATAATGATATTCTTAAACGTCCCTAGTCTAGTATTATTGTGGAGCGGGTTGCAATAATACATAACGACTAGCATATGTGGAGACTAATATGAGATATGTAGTCTACATATGGGTACAAGTTGGAGAACTTGTGTACTGGACCGACCCACCATGAGAACACTACATGGATCGTTATATGAGTGTCATAAGTGATTCTCATAGTGATCATGGTATATGTAGTCCTTCGACCTAAGATCATCAAGGTTCCCTACATGTGAGTCACATACTTTGATACTTTCCTTTGTTGCTCGTAACTGAGTGAACTTGAAGGAGGTCATTGGGTATGTCACATATCATGCGGAGGGATTTGTATGATCAAGATGGGATTTGTCCCTCCTATGTAACGAGAGTGATATCTTCGGGCCCCTTGATAGAGTGAGACTTAGAAAATGCATGGCCATGCTCGGATGAGTTGATATACGATATCAATGTCATCAGTTTAAGTTGGTCTACTCGGTAATCAAGAAACCAAAGATTGGGCTATACGAGAGTGACACATTCCATGTCTCGTGCTTAGTCTTGATATCTTGGACAAAGGGACAATGGCATATATCGGTGATGATCATAAAGGTTTAGTCGAATCATCGACAATCTTGTCACTTGGGTAGCAATGATGTGTTGCTAGACACCGCTCATTGCTTATGATCATAAATGTGATTTATGATCATTGCCAACGTGGTAAGAGCCTATTGGGTCGCACACATAGAGCTATTTGGATCATTAGAGTGCATGGGCTAATTATTTGGGTTATGGTTTCACTTTAATTTCATATTAATAATGGGCCAAAAAGTTGAGCCATTATTAAGCCCGAAATTAAATCCTAATTGGATTAGGGCTTTGAAACCCATTAGGCCTGGAAGTTGAGTCTCACTATAAATACAACTTTTAAGTGAGAAATTCGCAGGTCTCCTTGCCCTAGCCTCCCAAAAGGACAGCCACACTCTTCTCTTGCAATTCCTTGGAGGACGCAAGCTAGCACTACGAGCGCAAGAGAAACGCATCTGCCGGGACGTGGTGGAAGCGTGGTGATCCCGAGAGGCTCGTGTGGATACCATAGAGAGCCTGAACACGTCAACTGTTCAGGTTTTGTGATTCGACTCTACAGTTGAGTGAGAGATCTCAACCGAAAATTAGGTATGAAATTTTCGAACACCCGGTTTACCCCGTTTCACTTGGATCCTGGAGGGTTTCGGTTAAATTCCGCTGCGCTGTTTGGCTCCCGAAACCCAACAATTCTGAAGATCCGAAACCTCCTTCCAAAGATCTTCAACCTCCTTCTCCAGCTCCTTTATCTTCTTCTTCTTCTTCGAGCCTTTCTTCAGCGACTCGACCTCGGCTTGAAGGTCGGCTTTCTTGGCAAGAGCCTTTTTCAAGAGAGCAGCTTCTTTTTCCTTCTCCTTCTGAACGGCCTTGTTGGCCAAAGTCAGGCTCACAACCTTCTCACCAAGGTCGGACATCTTTTTGTTCAAGCAGTCTCTAGACTCACTGAGACTTTAACCTCTACTTTAACTTGGCACTTGGGCAACAGATCCCTTATCACCCTCCTAGTCCTAGCCCATGACAAGATTGAGCCAAAAATAGCAACACAAACTGCAGGCATCAGGGCCTACAAACATAACACTAAACACCATCACCAGTTCAAATTGATGAACTTCTCATGCTTCCTTTTTTATAAACCATAATTTACAAAGCATACCTCTTTCTACATAGACCTCCCTCATAGGTTCCTTAGCCCTTCAGTCCTCCACTTCCTTACCTAAAATGGGCAAAAGAGGGCATGACTACATAGGCACTCAGGGAAGAACCCATGCAACACCTAGTGCTTTTTTTAATGTTTAAAACATTGTGATAGTTAAAAACCTCCAAGTTCCTCTGATAACCTGCAACCAAAGATGTAAAAGACACAAAATACAACAAGTACAACATAATACATAATACCTATATAAGTGATAAATGGGCTAGCACACGCATCGAAATAGAGAATCACACAAACACACACACCATATACACGGGATTACCTTAACATAGCAAGCATGATTTCTTGGTAGTTTCTTCTTGTGATCACATTGATTAAGTTCATTTATCATAGATCTCTAGGTGATTAATCAAGCTTGGCCCAACTTGAACAAAAACCCTATGCTTGCTAAAAGCAAACTAGGTAGCTTACCATAGTTCTTTAAGCACACATAGCCCATTACATAGCCTCTAGGTTCCTTTGGCTTAAGCCATCACCTAGGGAAGCTTTTTTCATGCCTAAAACAACCCATGGCCCATTTGGGAGCTTAGAATCCTAAACAAATACTTAGGAATGTTAAATATGTCTATCAAGTTTAGACTAGTAAGTTACTTTCCAAGTGTTTGTGGGAAACTCGACATAAGAGCTTATGCACCTTATATGCCTCTTAGGCATATGGAGGTTTAGCCTGGTGCACTAGGACATAGTGGTAGGGGCACCAGGGCATGCCTGGACACTACCAAGACACATGGGCAGACACACCTAGTGATATGATCAAAGAAGGCACAACCAAGGATGGCAAGGATCCATGGAAGATAACTAGTGAACCATTGACAAGGAAGAAGGCTAAGAAGCTCACTAGTGCACTTCAAGCATTTGTCTCAAGCTTGGAAGTTGACAGATTGGTGATGTTCTGGTAGAAAAATCATATCTTGAGCTAAACAGATCAGAATTAAGTAATTATTGATTCATTGGAAAGCTAACATCTGGAGCCACAAATCATATGCAGACCATCAAACCCAGTTTTCACGTTAAGGAGGTCCAATATATCTTTAAATTCATGATTTGCGAGTCATCGCTGGTTCAGAAGCAGTTGCAGTATTTTGGGCATATCTTTGGCTTTAGATGTCCGTTTCTTGTGGTTCAGGTTTCATTTCAAAGATACGAAATAGATATAAAACTTTGATGCTTTGTATTTTGAGAAATAATGGCTGCATCAAGTTCTAATTTCAGCTTGAAGTTGAAGATACAAGCAAGAACCACCAGAGAAGACTATTTTGGGATTTTTATGGCCAATCTTTTGTTGTAACGTATTTTATTTTAGTTTCCTATTTATTTACATTATTTAGGATGTGATTTAGGCCATGGAAGTGATTTTGGTCACTTAGGATAAATGGAATTCGCTGCACACCTTAAACATGTGTTAAAAGGGTGTAGGAATCCTAGTTTGACTAGGTTTTCTTGAGTCCTTTGTAACTAGGTTTCCTAGGTGACTTGGGCTGCGAATTTTGCCCATATTTTTACCCTAGTTTAGGCTTATAAATAGGCACATATTATGGTTGTAAAGAAATAGTCTTGACATGAAATAATATTGCTACTTGGGAGAGAATTTCTCTTTGGTTCTTTGTGGACTACCTTGGTGCGCAAGTGTGCTTGTGTTCTTGGAGTTCTATACTTCTTGTTTCTAATCACAGGTTGATTAGGGATGGGGGTCTTCAAATCCAGTCTCTTTGATGTCTTGTGGAGCTTGAAAAATATCTTGGGTGTGTTTCATAGTCTTTATACCATTGGGGTTCTCATCAGTTGGTATCAGAGCCACAAGGTCCATTGAAGGACATATCTTGTGTTCTTGTTTATGTTCAGTTTTCTTTCAATTTTTTTCCAGTAGTGTCATGTCTTAATCCTCTATTTTAATCCTTTTTCTTCTTGTTTCAGGTCTATCCTTTTTATTCCATCCTTGTTCAAGTCCAAAAATCACAAAAACAACAAAAAGAAGTCAATCCGTGTTGTCTAGTGTTCTCGGTTTCAATTTGTTTGTTTCTTATCTTTCTGTTTCGTGTCCAGCCCTATTAATCTCTTTTGTTTTCATTATTTCCAGCATCCTAGAGTAAAAAAAAACACCAAAAAAAGAAGGATCCAAGTTGAGGAAGTTTGGTATCAAAAAAGTTGTTTCAAATTGTGCAAGTTTCAATAGTTTCTTGTTTTGGCCGAATAGAAAACTGACTTTTTATCTTTGGCAGCAAGGAACTTCAAGGAGAAAGTTGTTTTAGCATAAAAACAGCAAGAAAATAAATAGGAGAAGAAAAAAAAAAAGAAAAAATAGAAGAAAAAGAGAGAACAAGGAAAAGAAAATAAAAGAGCTTGCAAAAGAAGTTTTCTCAACGTGTTGAAAGTTTTGAGCCCCAAAACCTATCCCATTGTTTTTAAGACAAAAAGCTTTCTTTTCGGTTCTTGTGATCATTAATTGCAAGAGCTTCCTAGAGTCTTTTAAAGCTTGTTTAGCCCACCTCTTTTGGAGTCAAAATTGTTTTCAAGGATTCAAGTTTTCTTGTGTGCTTTGAGGATAGTTTTCTTAGAACTTTTGAGAACTCTTTGAATAGCAATATCTCACTAACAAAATGAGTGTTTGAGTGTTCATCTTTGAGTGAAACACGTAAGGTGAGTGTTTGTGAGGATCTTTTTTTTTAAAGAGTATGGAGGGCCAAGAGGATAGGAAAAGGGAAGTGAGACACAATGAGGAGCCTGCCATGAGAGAACTTCAAGAAACTCTCAATAGACTTGTGGGGAGGATTGAGGACATAGATTTCAGGTTGCCAAGAAGGCCTAATCCCATCTTGCAACCAAGAAGAGGTCTAAGGAGAGAAGAACCTGAGGAGGAAGAAGGAATTTGGCATGACCATGTGCTTCCAAGGAGGGGTGACCCAAGAGAAGATCACAACCTTAATTCCATCAAACTTACCATTCCACCTTTCCAAGGGAGGAGTGATCCCAATGCATATTGGGAGTGGGAGAAAAAGATTGAGATGGTGTTTAATTGCCATCATTACCCCGAGGAAAAGAAGGTTAAATTGGCTACCATAAAGTTCACTAATTTTGCTCTTGTATGGTGGAATCAGGATGTTATTTCTAGGAGAAGGAATGAGGAGGAGCCCATACACACATGGAGAGCCCTTAAAGCCTTGATGAGAAGGAGATTTGTTCCTAGCTACTATACTAGAGATCAACGCCTTAAGCTTTGCGGGCTAGTGTAAGGCCAAATGAGTGTAGAGGACTACCACAAAGACTTGGAGACAACCTTGACTCGAGCCAACATCATTGAGGATGAAGAGACCACCATTGCTAGATTCATCAATGGTCTCAACCATGATATAGCCAATAAATTGGAAATGGTGCCTTATTTCAATATGGAGGACTTGCTTCACCAGGCCACCAAGGCTGAGAGGATCATCAAGAGAGAAAAGGCAACCAAGATGTGTCAAGGAGGAATTTCCACATGGAGAGGAGCATGGAGCAAGGATGTAAGAGAAGCACCCAAGCCAAAAGTAGAGGCCATAAAAGGAGACTTGTTTCGGCCTCAACAAGAAAAGTCAATCATGCTTGTACCACTTTCACCACAACAAGTCTTAGAGGATTAAAGAAAAATTCAAAGTGAGCTTGAGAGAAAAGAGAAAGAGGGGAAAGTTGAGGACAAGAGTGATGAGGGGAAAGTCGAGAGAACAACCGAGAGTTTAAGTGAGAAGAGTGAACTTGAGGGGAAAAAGAATGGAGAGTTCCTGAGAGAAGAAATTGAGTGCAAAGTTGAGAGAAGACAAGAGTGCAATGAACCTAAGCCGAGTGAAGAGATAAAGACCTATAGAGAAGCCACACTTTCATCTAACATAACAAAGTCTTTTTCTAGTGTTGTGTTGTATTCTTTTCAGGAATTAAGTAGAGATGAACTACAAGAATCAAGTGAGTTGCTGCCCATTGAAGAAGTTGGTCTTCCCAATATTCCAAGTCATGTCCCATGCATTAAACCAATGAAGGAGGTTGAGAAGGAGCAATTTGAGGTAAGTCCAAGTGATTTCATATGCAAAAGTTTGCCTAACATTCTTTCTTATCCTATGGTTCAAGGGGACAAAATTATTGCAACTCCACATGAAGTCAATGAGTACAAAGGTGAAAAAATTGTGGTTCCAAAGGAAGATACTTGGAGACTATGTCTAACCACTGTAATGTATTTCTTCCTAACACCTAGATTTGATGTAGTTTTGCATGAAAATCTCAAACAATGTGTGTTTGCTTGCAATGTTATTTTGACAAATGGTTTTCATGAAACTAGATTAAGAGAAGGAAGTAAGCATGAAACTTTGACAAAATATGGTTTTAAAGCTTCTAATTCTTTGGTTTTGTCAAATCATCTTTTGAGTTCCATGAGTTTCTTGAAAGAAAAATCTGTTTTGGTGTCTTTTGTTTTTGAATTTGTTTGTTTTGCATCCATTTCACATTGTTTTGTTCTATCTCAAGTTAAATCTACTTCTTTGGAATTTTTCATGCATAAATTAGCTCATACACATACATTACATACTTCTTTGATTGCCATTCATGTTCAGCCCATTTTTGTGAGTCAATCTTTAATTTCCAGCAAGCATTTCTTTACCTTGACACATGCATTACACAAACTTTTGAGCATTGATATTTTTGCTTTATGTCCAAACCTGAAAGTTTTTATTTTGAGTGAAAATTCTGGTTTTAAATTCAGCCTTTTAAGGAGGTATGTTGAGTCCTTTGTTTTGTGTCACATTTCATTCACAAATTTCATGCATTGTTGTGCATATACATGCAAAAATAAGTTTGCTACTGAATTGGTTTCACTTAATCCTATCTACTCCAATCTTGTTTCATTTAAAATGCTTAGGATTTTTGTGAAATTCATGCATCCTAGTTTTGTTATTTTTATAGGCCACATTATGTTCAATTCTTGTTTGTTTGAATGGCCTATGCAAACTATTGTCTTGACATGCATAACTTGTGCTTTTCATAACCATAACACTTGTGTGAGTTTAGGTACATTTGTTTTGAGTGCATACAGCATCCCTAAGGTAAATTCTTCCAACACCTTTTCTAGTTATGGGAATAATGTTTTTGAGATGGCAAAGGCAATGAAAGTGATGCCTAGAGTTAAGATGAAAATTGTGCAAAATTTCAGATTTGTTGTGCTAATTGCTTCTAACTTTGTTTTTGACCCTGGAGGTATCAAAATTATCATTGCATTTGGATATTGGTTCAGGTTTTTCACAAGATTAAAGCTCCATACACAAGCATTCCATGCTATTGGTGCTTATGTGAAAGGTAAGTGCTTATGTGTTGATTATTTCATTGTTATTGATTCAATTCCCTTTTCTAATGTAGGTTTTGATTCGAGGATGAATCCTTCTAAGGAGGGGGGAGCTGATACGATCAAAGAAGGCACAACCAAGGATGGCAAGGATCCATGGAAGATAACTAGTGAACCATTGACAAGGAAGAAGGCTAAGGAGCTCACTAGTGCACTTCAAGCTTTTGTCTCAAGCTTTTTCATGGATAATGGTCTTGGAATTTCGCAAGGAGCTGCTGGAACATGCAAGGAATCATATGGAGATGATGGCCAAGCTTGGATGTTGACAGATTGGCGATGTTCTGGTAGAAAAATCATATCTTGAGCTAAACAGATCAGAATTGAGTGATTCTTGATTCATTGGAAAGCTAACATCTGGAGCTACAAATCATATGAAGACCATGAAACCCAGTTTGCACGTTAAGGAGGTCCAATTTAGCTTCAAAGTCGCGATTTACGAGTTATCGCTGGTTCAGAAGCAGTTGCAGTATTTTGGGCATATCTTTGGCTTTAGATGTCCGTTTTGTGTGGTTCAGGTGTCATTTCAAAGCTAAGAAAGAGATCTACAACTTTCATGCTTTGCATTTTGAGAAATCATGGCTGCATCAAGTTCGAATTTCAGCTTGAAGTTGAAGACACAAGCAGGAACCACCTGAGAAGACTATTTTGGGGTTTTTATGGCCAATCTTGTTTTGTAACGTATTTTATTTTATTTTCCTGTTTATTTACATTATTTAGGATGTTATTTAGGCCATGGAAGTGATTCAGGTCACTTAGGATAAATGGAATTCGCTGCACACCTTAAACATGTGTTAAAAGGGTGTAGGAATCCTAGTTTGACTAGGTTTTCTTGAGTCCTTTGTAACTAGGTTTCCTAGGTGACTTGGGCTGCGAATTTTGCCCAGATTTTTAACCTAGTTTAGGCCTATATAAAGGCACATATTCTGGATGTAAACACACAGATTAATGCTGAAATAATATTGCTCTTTGGAGAGGTTTTCTCTTTGGTTCTTTGTGGACTGCCTTGGTGCACAAGTGTGCTTGTGTTCTTGGTGTTCTTATACTTCTCGTTTCTAGTCACAGGTTGATTAGGGGTGGGGGTCTTCAAACTCAGTCTCTTTGATGTCTTATGGAGCTTGAAAAACATCTTGGGCACGTTTCATGGTCTTTATACCATCGGGGTTCGCATCAATATCCTTCTCATAACTCTCCAAATCTCTTTTGTGAAAGTTTTGCAGTTCAGTACCCGAATTTCCAAAATCTTACAAAAAAGTCCACAGGTTGCTTGACAAACTGGTAATCCTTAAGGCTTTTCTTGGGAGCCAAGTTACCAACTTGGAACAATTTTAAGGAGGTGTTGATCATGCCTTTTACCCCCAAACACTTCAATCACTATGGTAAGAATTACACAATATAATGGTTTTTAGCCATTATGACACACTTGCAATTCTCCCATTTTTGTGAGGTGGTAATAATCATGCAGTAAGAGGTTTTGATAAAAGGAAATTAGGTGCTTGATCTAGGTTAAGACTTCCATAGTGCAAGTGTTAGTGGACAAGTTGTAAACTTGTTAAGCTAGCTTGCGCTAGGAAGGTTTGGCGCCAAAAGAAGTAAAGAGAAGTTAATGGTCACCGGATTTATTGGGATAGAGTTGACTTATCAAAAATCCTTCAATGGTATCTATATGTTGAAGATGGTGGAGTAGGATGCCATAGTCTTTAAATTGAAGTACTAGTAAGGTGCTTTTAGACTGAGTGAGGTTATGCTACGTGGGGGCATAATGGGCATTGCAGTTGAGGCTATCATATGGCATGAACACAAAGAATACATTGGCTATGGTGCCTATTTAGGTGGCGGCCAAACTTGAATGCTAAAGGGCACTAGTTATGCAAGTCAAGTAGGTGAGCAATGGGTGACTAGTTGCGAAGTTTACACCCTTTGCTAGGTTTGGTCAGGATATGCTGACACCATATCCTAGGTTTTAATCTAAAGCTAGGGAGATCTAATTTGGAGGGCTGAATTCCCCAAGTTGGCGTGAATGTTTCGGCCCTCTAGATAGTAGACCTTCAAGGGTTAGGTAAGACTTGTTAGACAAGTCAAAATCCCTAGTTTAGTGCCTTCATTAGCTTGAACAACCAAGTCAAGAAAGTGTTTAAAAAGGTAGATGGTCATTTTGGAGCCTGAGGTGATAGGTTTGGTTTTCCAAGCTCATAAGTTATTATTTTGGACCTAACTGACAAGAAACCAAAGAGTTGGGCTAAATTGCCAAGTTTTATGTCACTATTTGAGCGTGGGGTATTTTTGGCAAAATTAAATAAGTTAAAGGGCTAAGTGTAAAGATGGTTATTTAAGCCATTTTGGGACACTCTTCAGGTACTATTCATCATCTTCAAGCTCCAAAATTTGTAGCTCTCCATCTCCTCTCCAATTCCATAGCCAAAACTTCAGTCCCTCACCGATTCTTTGATGAAATCAAAGCCCCATGAGGTATATATGCATGAAAGAGCTTTCTCTTGCAAGGATTTTGTGTGGTGAGCATGGGAATACATTTTTTAGGCTTATGGAGCTTAGGTACACTTTGCCCAAATGGTTTACTTGATGTTATTGGTTTATTGAGTTTCCACGAGCTTGGGTTTAACTTAATTAAGCATATTTTGGATGCCTAGTGTGTTGATTTTGCTTGGAACTATAAAAGCCTCAGTGAGCACATCTTTGATGTAGGACATGTTGAGCCTCTGAAAGACCTTTGTTTGAGTAGTAGCTGCAGCACTTAAAGAATAAGGGTTAGGAGCTCCCGGAGCGTGTTTCTGGGGGAGGGATCTCTAACACCCAATTCAGTATGCGTGGGGAGAAGTTGGTAAGAGTTATGAGTAGATAACAAAAAAGAATGGTATCTTTTGCATCTTACCTAAGAGCCTCCCCCTAGTTTTTATATGAGGTTGGGAGGAGGAGGCCGTTATGCCCAGCCTGAGTAGATCAGGACATGTGCTTGGCCATATTTGATCCATACCTTAAAAGAGAGGTATATCCAGCTGGCCATAGGTGGTTACGCCAAGAGGGTAGGGGCATGTGTGAGGTTTCTGTTAGAGATCCTTTAGCTGTATTTGTCATTTTTCCCCTAAGACCCCTTGGGGATCTGAGACCCCTTTAGACGTAAGATTTTCCCCGAAGGTGACTGGGGAAAGCCCGTTGACTGTGTAAGCTATTTTTAGGAGGTATTTCTACTACCGAATGTGGTAGGCTTACGTTTCTGAGGTTGGTCATGTAAATTTCTGAAGGTGGTGTAGATCCTTACCCCAAGGTTGGTCGTATCCATTTCTGAGGGTGGTGTAGATCCTTATCCCAAGGTTGGTCACCTATTCTTCTAAAGGTGGTGTTAGGTCTACTAATTATGATGCTCTATGGGTGATAGCCCTTTGACCATCACATGCCCCCTCTGAGGAGGCGAATTTGTATCTTTGGTTCTAATGAATCGGTGCTCCCCTTGGTTTAGGAACTTCCTTCTGCCAAGGTCAATCCTCTGACCTAACTGCATTTCCTCTAATTAGTCTAGGATTTGTTGTCTAAGATCCATTCTTCTGCTAGTCTTGTACTCTTGGCATACTTTTGGACTTTTTTGTTTGTGTTCCATTTTGGTGAGGTTAAACCTCAGGGTAAGGACATTACCTTAAGCTAAATTCCCACTTTTGACAAGGTGACACCTTCAGCATGAAAAAAGGTTGTCTTTTTGGATGAGCAGTCATGTCACATCGGTTTGTGTATCATAGATTTAACAGATTAGGGGGTGTGCATTTGTTTTTTGTGTTGTGTGACACGCGTCACTAGACTATTTGCTATGCTTCACATCCATTACATCATTTACATCTCTTTCCCTATAGAGGGTCATTATAGCATCATTTCACCTGTCCTCTTTGAGCTATAAAAAGCCATATCTCCCCAAGGTTTTTTTGCTTATGCTTTTTGCTTCCTCTTGCTATCTAGCTTTCCTATTCTCTTGTAGTGGTTTTTCTATGTCAAATAGGTTGGTATTTTTTGAAATTGGTTTTTTCTTTATTCTTTCTTCTCTTAGTAATTTTGAGGTTAGGGTTATAGTCATCGAATATGTCTGCATGTCACACCAAAGTCCTTCAAATTCCTGAGAGCTGGAGTCCACTGAACTCTCACCTGAGTTGTGTCACTTCAGAAAGGTTGAACAAGTGGACAGTTAAGTTTTATCTTCCTTTTTATGCCAAGACTAAGCTTCCTGGTCCTAGCGAGAAGAGCTACCTTCCTCAGCATAATGGACTACCATTTTTCGTTCTCAGCTAGAGGTGGGCCTTTGGTATCCCCCTTAAAGATAGTAGGTAACTTTTACCAATTTCATGGCATAGCCATTAACCAGCTATCCCAGAACTCATAGTCTTACTTCAATGCCTTTCTTTGCATGTGTTAGGTCTTTAAGATAGCCCACCATTTCATTTTTTTGCATGCAATATTGTAAGCTTTATCCCATCTGAAAAAGGGGATTTTACTTCTTGCTACCTCAATGATCTAGGAGCAAGAAATTCACTTTCACATTCAGAACCAATGATAGCTGGCGAGGGTGGTAGAATAAGTACTTCTTCATGGAGGTAGATAAAAAATGGAAAGAGATGCATGTGAAGTGGGCTTCTGGGACCCTTGCTATCAACATGATGGACCTATCAAAGTTACTTACCCTTAAACTAAAGTCCCAGCTCGGGGAGCTCAATAGTTTTATTCGCGCAGTAGCTAATTGGATAGATTAGTCTTCATCACATCTATTGTACCCTTTTCCAATCAGATGGAACCTCATGACCAAATAGGTACTCAGGAACTAGAGGTCATCAAGGAGCATGTTATTGATGAGAGCATGCCAAAGCCAACAATAGATGAAAAGAAGTCGACGCTAGTTATGCTCATTCGGGATGAACTCTGCTATTTTTCCTTTGTAAATAGTAAGCTTCATTTTACTTGTGTATTTTTGCATTTTTGGTACTTACACTGATATTTTTCTTATTGCAAAAATGGGTGATAAATGCATGGCTTTTTATAAGAGTTTGTTCCTCAGTCAAGCCGAGAAAGGGGAATAGAAGAAGAAGGCTTGAAAATGTAAGAAGGGACCAGCTAGACAGTCTTTGTGGGCTTCTAAGACTAAGAAAACAAAGGAGGACTTTCTCCCTCCTGCCCTCAAAGACCTGACTGAAGCCTAAGATCATTCTGCCGAAGGTCTAGGTCCTTCATCAGAGACGGCCAACCTATACATTCCTCTAACTCCTAACGCTCCTATAGAGACCTTGGCACTTTGCTGGGGGTAGTTTCCACTGAGGAGGTGGTAGAAAGAAGGAGGCAAAAAGGTAAGGAGATCCTTATTAAGGTCCTCGATGTGAGTGACTTTGATAGGGGAGACATTGAAGTCTTACCGGGTTTGTCTCTTGGTCATTCATCTATCAATTTTGGATTTTTTGTCATTTTAGATTTTGTAGATGGATGGCTAAGAGACAATGTAGTAAGGGAATTTCATCATGATTTTGCAGAGGATAGGGTCCAAATAAGGTGAATGATGGTGTTAGTGTTGTACCCAAAAGCCAATCATGAGATGATTGAAATTTTGCACATTGAGTCATGATTAAGGCATTAATCCAGGAATTATGTTTGTTGTTTTGTTTCTGCGTAAGTTAACAAACATAATTGTAACCCTAGAATAATGATATTCTTAAACGTCCCTGCTCTAGTATTATTGTGGAGCGGGTTACAATAATACATAACCACTAACATATGTGGAGACTAATATGAGATATGTAGTCTACATATGGGTACAAGTTGGAGAACTTGTGTACTGGACTGACCCACCATGAGACCACTACATGGATCGTTATATAAGTGTCATAAGTGATTCTCATAGTGATCATGGTAAATGTAGTCCTTCGACCTAAGATCATCAAGGTTCCCTACATGTGAGTCACATACTTTGATACTTTCCTTTGTTGCTCATAACTGAGTGAACTTAAAGGAGGTCATTGGGTATGTCACATATCGTGCGGAGGGATTTGTATGATCAAGATGGGATTTGTCCCTCCTATGTAACGGGAGTGATATCTTCGAGCCCCTTAATAGAGTAAGACTTAGAAAAATGCATGGCCATGCTCGGATGAGTTGATATACGATATCAATGTCATCAGTTTAAGTTGGTCTACTCAGTAATCAAGAAACCAAAGATTGGGCTATACGAGAGTGACACATTCCATGTCTCGTGCTTAGTCTTGATATCTTGGACAAAGGGACAATGGCATATATCAGTGATGATCATAAAGGTTTAGTCGAATCATCGACAATCTTGTCACTTGGGTAGCAATGATGTGTTGCTAGACACCGCTCATTGCTTATGATCATAAATGTGATTTATGATCATTGCCAATGTCGTAAGGGCCTATTGGGTCGCACACATAGAGCTATTTGGATCATTAGAGTGCATGGGCTAATAATTTGGGTTATGGTTTCACAATAATTTTGTATTAATAATGGGCCCAATAGTTGAGCCATTATTAAGCCCGAAATTAAAGCCTAATTGGATTAGGGCTTTGAAACCTATTAGGCCTGGAAGTTGAGTCTTACTATAAATACAACTTCTAGTAAGAAATTCACAGGTCTCCTTGCCCTAGCCTCCAAAAAGGACAGCCACACTCTTCTCTTGCAATTCCTTGGAGGACGCAAGCTAGCACCGCGAGCGCAAGAGAAACCCATCTGCCGGGACGTGGTGGAAGTATGGTGATCCTGAGAGGCTCGTGTGGATACCATAGAGAGCCTGAACACATCAACTGTTCAGGTTTTGTGATTCGACTCTACAGTTGAGTGAGAGATCTCAACCGAAAATTAGGTATGAAAATTTTTGAACACCCAGTTTACCTTGTTTCACTTGGATGCTGGAGGGTTTCGGTTAAATTCCACTGCGCTGTTTGGCTCCCGAAACCCATCAGATGGACCACTCTTGAAAGTCTACCGCTCAGGATCTGAAGGTCCTAAAAGACAAGGTGCCAAGGGAACCCTTATGGACTTTCACCGAAGAGATGGACTTGTTTTCGTAGGACTTCCAGAAGATGGTCACTTTAATGGAAAGGGGGATTATAGCAAATGCCGCCTTTCAATCTCCGATGGATGATTGCCCGAATGAGGAGATTTTTGCTACTCAGATTTCCAAGCACACTGCTTAGGTAATCTTTTGTGCTCAAGTGCTTAGAAAGAATTTTAGGCCTTTAAGTTGTTATGACTCATTTCAAGCCTTCATTTTACAGCTACTAGCATATGAACATTACCTTCGGGCACGGGCATCAAAGTAGTCCTTCATCAAATGTCAGTCGGAGGAAAACTTGTCTAAGGCCAATGAGATGTTTGTGAGCACATGCCTTAAGTATGGCAAGCTGAGGACCTTGCCAAGCTTTGCTAGGAGGTGCTGAAAGGCCAGAGGGGGCTCTTCGAGGAATCTTCATAAAAAAATTTTGACCTCGGGGTGAAGATGGCAGAGCAGAGTTGGGTTAGTGAGACTCTTATGGCCATACTGGGGGGAAGCATGCCTGAGGAAGGTAAAGTGCTCTAAATTAAGTTTGGAACCTTAATTCAAGTTTACATAGCAAGAATAAGAAAGTTCAGCAAAGTTCACTAAGTTCTAAGAAGGTTAAGGCGTTAAATGAGGTTTGGGGCTGAAATGGTAATTCTACATCCTAAATAGCCGGGCTAGGTCCCAAGGGGCTAAAATAAAGTTTTATAACCTAACTTTTAATGTTAACCCAAATTTTTTGAATTGAACAGGGATTAATCAAGAACAGCTAAGGTTACCAAAAGATGGGGACTTAAGTGTATTATGTCTAATACTTTGACGGCTTAGATTGAAAATAAGGTTATAAGAGGGTAAAGTGGAGGGGTGGCTACCATAAACCCGAGTTCATCCTCTGCACCCTCATTTTTCCACCCAATTAAGCTTGAAATCAAAGTTTCTTGGTGAAAAGAGAAGCCATCATAAGTATATAGGCCATTGGGAGGTCATTTCAAGCATAAAACCATGGTTTTAAAGATTGGAAGCATGTTTTCTCCCTTCCCTTGTTTTATTACGAGGTAACCAATGTGTTCTTGATTGAATTCAGGTTTAGAAAGCAAGAATTTGACGTTTGGTGTCTATGTTTTGCTTGGAACATAGGTGGTGCTTTGGTGAGCTTAATGGATTGGAAGAGTGCTTGATTCTTGCTTGTTACTTGGAGTTGAGGTAAGGGAGTTGTGTTTTTGTGTTTAATCAATGCTATTGGAATGAGTTTACTTGAAGAATTTGAGTAGTTCTAACAATAGTATTAGTTAGTGGGCAAGGTTGAATTATGGTCGACTATGAGGTTGGTGATGATTGGGATGATGTTATAATGCATCCTAGATTGGCTTGTGATAGTTGGTTGTGATCTATGCAACATGTATTACATGTATGTGAAGTTTTGAGGCTAACCAATCATGTTTGATATGTTTGGTAAGTGTCCAAAGTTCGTTGCAGCAAAATCTAGGAACATTCTGCGGTTTCATAGATTGGTGACGCATCGCCAGCTTAGTACTATTGCCCATAGCACGCCGCCAATGTGAGAAACTTGGTAAAACATTTTTGCTAGGAAGGTCGATGGGAGACCTAAGGGGGTTCTTATGGTACCTTGGGGTCCAAGCATTCCGGGGATACTTTAAGACTTACAAAAGTCCTTCCAGCCCTAGAAGTTTTGTTGAGTTTTGTAATGTTTTATGGTTGCTTATACTACAAGCAAGAAAACTAGTTTACTAAGAATCACAACTAAGTACCACTAGCTTGGGTGAAAGGTTTAAAACCCTTGGCAACCTAGCCGTGCTATTAACCATGAGGTTGCAAGGTGAAACCTTAGTGCACCTAGTCTACAAGATCTTTATGGCCTAGTCTACAATAGTCCCACTATAGTGCCCCTGTACAACATAAACAGGAGAGGTTCAATTAGTGATTTATCACTATTTAGGCTAGTAAGCTAAGCTTGCTAGAGGACAAGGCCATGCCTTGTAGTTCAAGGACCAGGATGAGGAGAGCTTTCAATAGACCTATGTATATGCATATATTAGACCCTCAAGCTGTATAAGCTCACAACAAGTTACATATGTTATCATATGTGGAGTCCTTAGTAATTTTCTTATAGGTACAATGAAGACCCTTATTGAGAATGTTTAAATTCTCACCCCTAGTTATGTTATGTAGATTCTTAAGTTGTTAGTCTGGTAACCACTGATGGTTATCACAGTAGTTAGCTCTTATTGCAGGTATTGTACTTGAGAATCTATATGATTGTAGCATACGTAGGTAACTTGTGGGTTAAGTAACAGTACTAACTACAGTCTTCCTTTGGCTGCAGAGCCTAGCACCACAAACTCACATAAATGTTGGTTTGTACGCTTTGGCTATTTGAAGTTATTTTCTTTGGAAATGTTTTGGCCAAGTCACTGTCTCTATGAAATTTTGTTAATCCAAGTCAAATAATAAAGAGCATGCATTTTGCATATTCTAGGTTAGTCCACTAGTATCATAGGATTTTAATCCGTGCACATATACAACTAGCTAATTGTAACCACCGTGAGACCAGCTCTCGTAGGCTTCCTGGGTAGGGGCCAAGGATGGCCATGTTAGTTTTTGGTATCAGAGCTTAGAACTCACTTTATAGATATTGGAGGCTAAGACTGAGATATAGTTTTGGAAGTCCATGTGCTAGGTTAGTTAATACTGACCAACATTTGGGGAATGTTGTATGGCTTTGGTTATAGGTTGCTACAGTTGACAGTAGGTCAGGAGCTTTAAGAGGAGCTAGAGAACCTAGTGAAGGTTCTAGTGACCCAATTTTTGCAAGGCTGGATAAGATATCCAGGGTGCTTCAAGGGTTAACTCAAACTATGACCCAAGAGGCAGAGGGTATGACTACCATCATGACTAAGTTGTTTCAAGGTCATGAGGACAGGGAAGTTGTCCAAGAAGAGAGGCATGTTAAGTAGCAGCAAGTGCCTAGGGCTCATGAATGGAGAAATCATGTCCATGAGAAGGAGGAAGAACCAGATGGTATAGAGGCTCTAAGGAGGGGAGACACCCCACATCAAATGAGGTTGTTGGAAAATTTTAAGATCGTTGACCCACCGAGTTTCAATGGGACAGGTGATCCTGATCAAGCAAAAGATTGGTTATCTAGGATGAATCGACTTTTCACCTGTGGAGGTTATGGGACTGAGCAAAGGATGGCCTTAATACATTTCTTTTTGAGAGGGAGGGCTAGTTTATGGTGGAATGATGTAATGGAGATGCTTAGAGAAAGCAATGGAAATCGGCCGGAGCACAAGAAAAAGGTGCTTAAATGGTCAGACTTCAAGAAGAAGTTCCGACAAGAATATATTAGTAAAGCCGCATAGGATCAAAGGAGGATCCAATTTGAGAATCTATTGCAAGGAGAGATGTTTGTGGGAGAGTATCAGCAGCGTTATAATTCTCTCATTCAGTATGGTCCTCACATGGTTGGTAATGATGAGTTGAAGGCCAAGAAATTCTTTTAAGGTCTGAAACCCATGCTTTGGTGATATATGGGTAAACCCTGTAGATAAGGTAGTTATTGGTCCTGAAATCATAGCTGATACCATAGCTAAGATCAAGTTAATCTAGAAATGGATTAAAGCAGCCAATGACCAGCAAACTAAGTATGCTAATTTGAGAAAAAAAAACTTGAGCTTTGAAGTTGGGGACAAAGTACTTCTTAAAGTGTCGCCTATGAAAGGAGTTGCTTGTTTTGGGTAGAGGGGTAAGTTAGCCCCTAGGTACATCTTACCCTATGAAGTTTTGGAAAAGATAGGTAAAGTTGCTTATTGATTGGTGTTACCACCTAACCTATCCCAAGTGCATAACGTGTTTCACGTTAGTCTACTAAAGAAATGCATAGTGGATCTGGGATAGGTAGCTAATCCTTTAGTGGTACCCATCCTGGAAGACTTGACCCATAAAGAGAAACCCGTTCAAATACTTGATAGGCAAGTTAGGAAACTTTGAACTAAGTGGATTCCCATGGTTAAGATCCTTTGGTCTAACCATAACTAGGAGGAAGCTACTTGGGAAATCGATCAAGATATGCTGAAAAGATATCCTAGTGTTTTTGCTAAGTTGTAGCAGATTTTGAGGGACCAAATTCTAGAATGAGAGGAGAATGTTATGTCCCTACAAGTTGGAAGCATGCTTGAAGAAGGTAAAGTGCTCTAAATTAAGTTTGGAACCTTAATTCAAGTTTACATAGCAAGAATAGGAAAGTTTAGCAAAGTTCACTAGGTTCCAAGAAGGTTACGGCGGTCGGGGGCAAATGTTAGTGTTGTGCCCAAAAGCCAATCATGAGATGATTGTATTTTTGCACATTGAGTCATGATATTTTATTAAGGCATTAATCCAGCAATTATGTTTGTTGTTTTGTTCCTGCGTAACTTAACAAACATAATTGTAACCCTAGAATAATGATATTCTTAAAAGTCACTGGTCTAGTATTATTGTGGAGCGGGTTGCAATAATACATAACGACTAGAATATGTGGAGACTAATATGAGATATGTAGTCTACATATGGGTACAAGTTGGAGAACTTGTGTACTGGACCGACCCACCATGAGAACACTACATGGATCGTTATATGAGTGTCATAAGTGATTCCCATAGTGATCAGGTTATATGTAGTCCTTCGACCTAAGATCATCAAGGTTCCCTACATGTGAGTCACATACTTTGATACTTTCCTTTGTTGCTCGTAACTGAGTGAACTTGAAGGAGGTCATTGGGTATGTCACATATCATGCGGAGGGATTTGTATGATCAAGATGGGATTTGTCCCTCCTATGTAACGGGAGCGATATCTTCGGGCCCCTTGATAGAGTGAGACTTAGAAAATGCATGGCCATGCTCGGATGAGTTGATATGCGATATCAATGTCATCAGTTTAAGTTGGTCTACTCGGCAATCAAGAAACCAAAGATTGGGCTATACGAGAGTGACACATTCCATGCCTCATGCTTAGTCTTGATATCTTGGACGAAGGGACAATGGCATATATCAATGATGATCATAAAGGTTTAGTCGAATCATCAACAATCTTGTCACTTGGGTAGCAATGATGTGTTGCTAGACACCGCTCATTGCTTATGATCATAAATGTGATTTATGATCATTGGCAACATGGCAAGAGCCTATTGGGTCGCACACATAGAGCTATTTGGATCATTAGAGTGCATGGGCTAATTATTTGGGTTATGGTTTCACTTTAATTTCGTATTAATAATGGGCCAAAGAGTTGAGCCATTATTAAGCCCGAAATTAAATCCTAATTGGATTAGGGCTTTGAAACCCATTAGGCTTGGAAGTTGAGTCTCACTATAAATACAACTTTTACGTGAGAAATTTGCAGGTCTCCTTGCCCTAGCCTCCAAAAAGGACAGCCACACTCTTCTCTTGCAATTCCTTGGAGGATGCAAGCTAGCACTGCGAGTGCATGAGAAACGCATCTGTCGGGACGTGGTGATCCCGAGAGGCTTGTGTGGATACCATTGAGAGGCGGAACATGTCAACCATTCAGGTTTTGTGATTCGACTCTAAAGTTGAGTGAGAGATTTTAACCAAAAAGTAGGTATGAAAATTTTGAACACCAGGTTTGCCCCGTTTCACTTGGATCCTGGAGGGTTTTGGTTAAATTCCGCTGTGCTGTTTGGCTCCCGAAACCCATCAGCTTCTTGGTCCTGTGGTAGGTGAGGACAGGAGGTACCTCCGGTACTGGGGACAGCCCGGAACAGTGGTTCCTCAGGGAGACCTGGCTGAAACACTCAGAAAACAAGGGTTATGAGGCCCCCGGAGTGATTTTCCGGGGGGGGAACCTCTGACGCCCAAGTCAGTGCTTAAAGAGAGAGAGAATGGCGTAGTAATAGGCACAAGAGGCGCTTGCCTGGCGGAGATCCTTCTGAGGGCTGGAAAGAAGAATATTCAGGCGGAGAAAGGAGAGCGTCCTCTGTTTTCCAGCTTTTCTGTCCCTTTTTCTCTCCAGAAGAGAGCCCAGCCCCCCTTTCTATGACCATTTTCCTTGTATAAAAGAAGGTGTGACCCTTTTGGATTATGACACGTGTTCGACACGTGTATGGTCGGATGGTGTACTTCCGGGTGCGGAGGACCCTAGCCACCTACAAGCTCCTCGGGCCGCGAGCTGTAGCCCCTTGTGATAGGACATCGGACTGTGATGGTGTGCCAGAGCGTGCCTGAAGGTCGCGTATCAGAGAGTGTCTGAAAGTGGCGTGTCGGAGACGTAAGTGACCGGAGTGTCAGAGACTCCTTAATTGCTCTTGCCATACAACCGAGGTCCCTCTGGTCGATGTCTTACTTCAGGATGAAGGGCCTTCTCCCGGAGTCAGGCTGGTACTTCGGCAGTTCCATCTTCAGGGGACTTTCTCCCGCGGAGGGTGGTCGGTCCTTCTCCCCCGAAGCTGGTTTGGTCACCGTCCCTATGGAGGTGATACGCTAGTTCCCAAAGCTAGTTTTGGTGAGCTACCGAGGTCGTATGCCCCAGGTGTATGAATTAGTTTACTCCGGAGTCCTTTCCGAGGTCGCAGACCTCAGGTGTCTGGCTCCCTCTTTCCCGTGGTCGTTAGGTGGTCAGGGTGATAGCACTTTGGCTATCACATGCCCCCCTTGGAAAGCCGGAGTGAAGACTCCGGCAAGTAGCCCTTCTGGCGTCCGTCTTGTGCTTAACTTTGCAGTTTTGACAGGATGGCCTCATGGACTTCCGGAGGTCCACGTAGTAGGATGCCCATTTTCGGTCGAACAGGGCGACACGAAGCCTTGAAACCCTAACCTCTTGGACTTCATGCTCGGAGTATGACATCGGCAGGGGAGGCACTTCGCTTTTTATGTGATAAGCCATGTTCGGACAGGTGTCGCCTATCCGGCTTTCGGTATTCTCGAGATTCGCAACTCGTTCACTTTTCCCGCCATAGGGTAATGGATCGACGCATCTTGAAACTAGGTGTGTCAGTCTCAAGCAATGTGCCCGAGTTTTCTAGATGCCAGAAAATGTGTCCTTATTTCTGACAATGGGTGACACGTGGCAGGCATCAGCTGGGATGGGCACGTCTTTTCATGCACGAGGAGCAATTATGGCGATGCTTCGCCTTCACACAGCATTTATGACGGCCTCTTGGCTGCCTTTTCTCGATCTATAAAAGCCTTCCTCCCATCATACTCTTCACTTGTGTTTTTTTGCCCTCGCTTTGCTCTTGCTTTTCCTTCCTTTTTTGCGGCGGTCTTAGCGGCGGAGCGATTTCCGGTGATCTTTCACGACGGTGTCCTCAAACCCAGACTTTGGCAAGTCATTTTTTTGTCTACCATGCCTATTGGCAAGAGCTGGCAACCTCTTATGTCTCACCCTTGTTGCACCACTCCTGAAAAATTAGAAAAATGGAAGATCAAATTTTTCTTTCCCTCTTATGCCATCACAAGGTTACCTCGCCTTGGCCAGTTTTGCTTGATGAATCGAGGTAACGAGATTACCATTTTCCGAGCCCAACTGAAGGCCGGACTTCGGTTTCCTCCCGCGAAGATGATTTGTGACTTTTGCCAATTTCATGGCATAGCCGTGAATCAGCTTCCTCCGAACTCATACTGCTATTTTAACACCTTTCTCTATATGTGTGGGATCTTCGGGGTAGAACCCAATTTCATCCAGTTCATGTAGTACTATAAGCTCTATCCGATTTCAAAGGGTGGCTTTCATTTCATGCTACCTCGGGGTTCTGGGAGCAAGAAATTTATGTTCACCTTCGCTACCAAGGATAGATGGCGAGGGTGGCAAAGGAAGTTCTTCTTCCTGAAGGTGGTGGAGGCCTGGTCGCACGTCCCGACTAAGTGGGCACAGGGAAAGCTGGAGGCGGATGTCACAGACCGCAGGAAGTTGCTGACTTCTGAGTTGGCAGCTAGGTTTGGGGACTTTGACAAATGAATTCGTGCTGTCGCCGATTGGGATGCCGAGGTCCCTCCATGCTCTCTCTACCCTTTCCCAATCATGTGGAAACTCATGACCGAGGACGTCCTTCAGAGGTGGGGTTGGTTGCGGAGCATAAGACAGATCTCGGCATGCCAGCTCCTACTACCGAGGGGAAGAACTCTTGGCTGGTGAGGTCCTTCGGAGCGAGCTCACTTTCGAAGCCTTTTCTGAAAGTAAGTATCTTTAAAAAAATTTTCAGCATAAGTGCCTATGGACTTACACTGATTTTTTCTCTCTTTTTTAGAGATGGGCGATGAGTCTGCCACCTACTACAGATCTTTCTTCCTTAGTCAGTTCGAGAAGGGAGAACAAACGAAGAAGAGGCGCAAAGCTTCTGGGGGTGAGCCGTCTTCCGCCAAGAAGACAAAGAAGGCTTCTGGTGGTGGATCATCTTTTGCCAAGAAGACCAAGAGGGACACCCCTCATCCCTCCCTGAAGGACATTTCAGAGGTGGGCGATGTTACTGCAACCTCGACCGAGGTTGCAACTTTTTCCCAGCCTGAAATGGCAGGGGGGTTTTTGCCGAGGTGGCCATTCCTGCGCCTCTGAGTCCCGCCATGTCGGCGGATTTGTTGGGCTCTTCGGAGGATCTTCCTATTGAAGAATTAGAGAAACGCCGAAGAGCCAAGGGTAAACATGTTCCTGTTGACGTGGAGAAGGTTGGTGACTCTGATGACGACTGTGCTGAAGTCGCGGCAGGTTTGTCTATTTTCTCCTACAATCTCACATTTTTTATAACCAAGGAAATATAACCAAGGAAAATTTACCTGATGAGATGTTTCTTTTTTTAGAGGATTTGGCGCCCCTGCCTTGGAAGATTGAGCACTCCTGAAGGCGAGATCTACGGGATTTCCACGTCCCAAATCACAAAGTCCCAAGGGAACCGTTCTAGTCTTTCACGGAGGACATGAACTTGTTCTCCGAGGACTGCCGGGAAATGGCTCCCCAAATGGCGAGGGTCGTGCTTACTCAGGCATCCTTCAAGGTAGTCGTTGAGGAGTGTGCCTCCGAGGATGCCCTTGCTGCAAAAGTTTCCCAGCATGTTGCTCAGGTAACCCTTCGGGCTTCTCACTTTTCCTTCCACTTTTCTGCCTAAGTGCTCTGGCTTTCCTTGTGCAAATTTTCACTAAGTGCCTTTCTTTTTTGTAGCTTTTGGGGTATAGTGGATACCTCCGAGCTTGGGCAGCAAAGCAGTCTTTGGTCCGAGCTTGGGCCGAAGGTAAGTTGGAGAAGGCCAAAGTTTTCTGCACCAACTTGGTGTTGACGAACACCAAGCTGAGCGAAATATGCAAGGAGAAGGTTGCTAGTCTTCGGGAGCAATTCTTGAAGGGCCAATAGGAGCTCTTGAAGGATTTTTCTGAGAAGATGTCCAACCTTGGCGATAAGTTAATCAGCCTGACTTCGGCCAATGAGGCCCTTCGAAAGGAAAAAGAAGGGGAGTCTGCCCTTTTGGCGAAGGCGATGGCTGAGAATGCCGAACTCCAAGCCGAGGTCGACTCGCTGAAGGAGAGTTCGGAGGAGAAAAAGAAAACCGAGGAGCTGGAGAAGGAGATTTCTGACCTTCAGCAGAAGGTTTTGGATCTTCAACATGAGGCAGACGAGTTGGACGTTCAAAAAGATAAAGCCATCTAGACGTCGAAGGTTGCTTTTCAGGATGGTTTCTACCTTGCTCGTTATCAATTTCTGAAGAAGTATCCGGACCTCGATCCTTCCTTTCTGGCTGCCTTGGATATTCCCGGGGGGCCTTGGTGGATGTGGTCAAGAGTCGAGTTCCTCAACTTGCCGCCGCTTCCTCCTGCACCGAAGGCTGTGGCGAAGAGCTCAGGAGCCGAAGCTTCCCATAACGCCGGGGTCCCTTAGATATTCTAGGACCTTTGCCTTCTTCTTCTTCTTTGTACTTTCCTTTTTGTAATCTTCTCCTTGTATCAAGGCCTTCCTCCATGGATTAATCTTCATAATTTTGGCTAAGTCTTTGTGAGCTTTTTTGTTTCCCAATTGTCCCGACCACTCTTGGTCAAGGGACTTTGGTACTTTCTTTGCTCGCTTCGTCAGCCATTCTTCGGGCAAACTTTCGTAGTGAACGAAGTTCCTTTCAGGCAAATTTCAGCCAGTCCTTTGCCAGCCGTGTTCGGTAGACTTGCCTTCTTTTGGGCATATAACCCAACTATATTCGGAAGGAATAGGAGACTTTCGGGAGTCTATGCTTCAGCTTTGTTCGGTGAACATTCTCATACATGGGAAAACTTTCTGTATTTAGACAAATTTCTGGCTTGCACCATTTCTTGTCTAAAAATTCTAAGTATAGAATTTCTTTAAAGCGCCCAAGTGCCTTGTACTTTTTCAGTTTTTCTCCCTTCGGTGCTGCCAAGCTTGTATGCTCCCTTTTGGACCTCATTTTTAGGACCGAATAGGGCCCTTTCCCGTTTGGCTGATGTACCTCATGAGGTTCTAATTTGGCTTTTCGGGGGCGAGGTCTCTTTTTCCTTGTTCCTTTTGGCCTATCATGCAGGTTTGCACTTATGGCCACCTTTTGCCGAAAAGACCTCCTTTCGAGCTCGGCCGTTTCTCAGTGTTTGACAATGAGGTTACTTTCTCTTTCATAAAACATCTGTATGCTGGCCAAACTACTTCAAATGGATAATGGCTTTCTGTGTTAGGGATAAGTGAGAAAAGTGTCTTCTCCTTGGTCCCTCGGGGAGTTGTCTGATAACTCCTTGGTACAGTAGGAAGTTTTCCTGGCCACTTTCCCTTTGCATCTCTCAGAATCCCTCTTTTAAAGTTCTTTCGGCCACCTCTGCTTGTTTGTTGCTCTGGGGCTGAGCTAATGGGATGAAGTGCCTTTTTATTCCGAGGTCGGTGATGAATTCTTGAAATCCTCTGTCCCTAGACTGGAAATCATTATTGGCCTTTGTCACCGTCGATATGCCAAATCAGCATACCATGTTCTTCCAGGCAAACTTTCTGTGCACCTTTCGCCGGCATGGTTGCTAGAAATTCTGCCTTAGTCCACTCAGTGAAGTAATTCTCTGCTTCACATCTTCGGGTGCTATCTGGAGTGGCTCGGTACAATCTTTCCAAGGTTATCCGCTCCGAAGGCAATCTTCAGGTGTTGGCGTGTCTTTGGCCATTTTCACGCCTCTCGGACGAGTTATCCTGCACCATTTTTACCGATATATATTCTAATAACGAAGTTGCGTACCTTTGCCTACATAGTTTTTCCTTAGTCAGGAAATGTCGTCCGTAACATCTTTGCACTTTTCTGCCTCTTGATGAGGATTTTCGAGACTCTTTGGTTTCGAGATTCCTTTATGTGGGATCTTCCCACCTTTGGTTGCGAGTCTCCCTTCTTGGTTTTAGCCTTTCTTACTTCTAGGATTTCGGCGATCTAGTCTGCCAATATCTAGGCACTTATTGCCCTTTTAGGCTTATACGGGATGTAGCACTCTTTGAGTTCAATGCACCATTTTGATAGTCTTTTTTCGAATGCTCTACTTCTTTTCACAATGTCGTGCAAAGGCGAGTCACTTCGGACAGCGATAGCACATCCAGGGAAGTAGAGTTGACATCTTCCGCCCATACGTCAAGTTGTAGACGACCTTTTGGGGCAATGGGTTTTGACTTCGTTGCCGAGGAGATGGCGATTCTTTCCTCGGGTGCGGAACTCTTTCGGCGGGGAGGTCTGGGTCATCCCGACCTTGCTTTTCCCGTAGCTCATACTCTAGGGGTTATGCTTCCCGTCGAGGACTCATCTCATTAGCCTTCGTTTCCCATACTTTTGTGAATTGACGCAAGAGTCTCTTCTTATCGAGGTATCGATGGAGAGGGTGTTCGGTCCAAATTTTGCTGGGGCCTTCTTTGGCTTGACTGCTGCGTCTTTTTGACCATGCCAGAGCATGGGAATTCGCGCAGGAAGCCTATGGCGATAGTCAAGGGGCTTTTGCCATTGGACAGGGAAATTCCTGCTGTCGTTATTCGGTTGTCGGATAAATTTCTGGTGCGGATGGGGAGCCCGGGAGTCCCTTTGTCCTTAGAACGCCGAGTTTCAACGACAGCGACCTGGGAGTGGTTTCCCACAGACGGTGCCAGAATGATACGGTTCGCGCAGAGCCAGCATCTGATGTGGTCCGGTTAGGCGGAGTTAGCATCTCCACTGTGTGCAGTGGTGTGGGTAGCAGGGGGTCCCGGATGTGCGAAAGGAAGGCATCCAGGGTGGATCGCCTTAGAGGATGGCCGGCAGCTTCTGGGTCCCGTGGTAGGTGAGGACGGGAGGTACCTCCGGTGCGGGGAAGAGCACGAAATAGTGCTTCCTCAGGGAGACCTGGCTGAAACACTCAGAAAACAAGGGTTAGGAGGCCCCCGGAGTGATTTTCCGGGGGGGAACCTCCGACGCCCATGGTAGTGCTTAAAGAGAGAGAGAATGGCATAATAATAAGCACAAGAGGCGCTTGCCTGGCAGAGATCCTTCTGAGGGCTGGAGGGAAGAGTACTCAGGCGAAGAGAGGAGAGCGTCCTCTGGTTTCCAGCCTTTCTGTTCCTTTTTCTCTCCAGGAGAGAGCCCAACCCCCCTTTCTGTGACCATTTTCCTTGTATAAAAGAAGGGGGTGACCCCTTTGGATTATGACACGTGTTCAACACGTGTATGGTCGGATGGTGTACTTCCGGGTGCGAAGGACCCTAGCCACCTGTAGGCTCCTCAGGCCGCGAGCTGTAGCCCTTCGTGACAGGACATCAGACTGCGATGACGTGCCAGAGCGTGCTTGAATGTGGCGTATCAGAGCGTGTCTGAAGGTGGCGTGTCAGAGACGTAAGTGACCGGAGTGTCAGAGACTCCTTAATTGCTCTTGCTGTACAACCGAGGTCCCTCTGGTCGATGTCTTACTTCAGGATGAGGGGCCTTCTCCCGGAGTCAGGCTGGTACTTCGGTAGTTCTATCTTCGGGGGGCTTTCTCCCGCGGAGGGTGGTCGGTCCTTCTCCCCCGAAGCTGGTTTGGCCACCGTCCCTAAGGAGGCGATACGCTGGTTCCCAAAGCTAGTTTTGGTGAGCTACCAAGGTCGTATGCCCCAGGTGTATGATTCCTTTACTCCGGAGTCCTTTCCGAGGTCACAGAGCTCAGGTGTCTGGCTCCCTCTTTCCCGTTGTCGGTAGGTGGTCAGGGTGATAGCACTTTGGCTATCAGTTACTTCAACTATAAGCAAGAAAACTAGTTTACTAAGGATCACAACTAAGTACCACTAGCTTGGGTGAGAGGTTTAGAACACTTGGTGACCTAGCCGTGCTATTAGCCACGAGGTTGCAAGGTGAAACCTTAGTGCAGCTAGTCTACAAGATGTTTATGGCCTAGTCTATAATCTAGTGCCCGTGTACAACATAAATGGAAGAGGTTCAACTGGTGATTTATCACCGGTTAGCCTGGCAAGCTAAGTTTGCAAGAGGACAGGGCAATGCCTTGTAGTTCAAAGACCAGGATGAGGAGAGGTCTCAACGGACCTAGGTATATGCATATATTAGACCCTCAAGATATATGAGCTCATAGCAGGTTACATATGTTATCATATGTGGAGTCCTTAGTAATTTTCTTACAGGTACAGTGAAGACCCTTACTGACAATGTTTAAATTCTCACTTCCTAGTTGACACGATCCTTCGTAGTCCTGCCCAGGAAGCCTGTGGGAACTTGTCCCACGTTAGTCGCAATTGGCTAATTGATTACATGTGAATTAATTAAAACCTTTATGCTTATAGTTATTTAATCCTACTATGCAGTCATGCATGAGTTTATGCTTTGACTTAATCAATAAAATAAAGAAATGGTACTTGAAACATTGCCATGGCATAATTTAATAAAAACAAAAATCAAAGCTATCAAAGCATTCAAGGCATTTAAGTGGAATTAACTACACATAATCAATTGTGATGGCCGGGGGCCTCATCGTTTAGAGTCATGATGATTGGTGGAGAGACTTCTGGGAGGAAGAACGCCTGGAGGATGGTTCGCCCAAGGGAGTGTGCCTGAAAGTCCAGAAACAAAGGGTTAGGAGGCCCCCGGAATGTGTTTCCGGGGGGGAGCCTCTGACGCCCAAGTCAGTGGTGGCTGAGAAAAGGTAGGGGAAATAGCACGAAGGGGCTGAAGAGTCTCGCCTGGTGGTTTTCTCAGAGTCTGGGAGTCAGATCTCCTGCCTACCAGCCCCCTGCCAAGTATTTATTTCCTGGTATTTATAGGAGTGCCTAGCCCGTTCAGATCGCGACACGTGTTCGGTCGGATGTTCTCTGAGTTTCTGGGGTAGTAGGTTGCCTTGAGCCTTGTGCTGAGATGGGCCATGTTGTGATTTTGACAGCGTCAGCGCGTCAGAGTGCCTTTTGAGGCGGCTTATGACATCTGTGAAAGGACGTGTCAGAGGCTTCCTTAAATGCTTCCTTAAATGCTCCTGTCGTAGTCCCGAGGTCCCTGGGTGAGGTCGTCCTTTGGTACGGACAGCGCCTCTTCGGAGAACACGCACTCAGTTCGGGGGTTCCCATCTTCAGGGAGTTCCACCTTCGGGGAGATCATGTTCGGCCCGCGATAGCTGGTGCCTCTTTTCCGAAGGCGATCTGTTACAACCTCGGGGGGTAAGTAGTATCCTCTAGCTTCCTGGCGCGCCGGGCTCGGAGCTCTTCGGCTATCTCCCGAGGTGTATGATCCCACCTTTTCTCGGGTAGCGCCAGTTTCTTCTGGCCATTCTTTCAGCAGGGAGTTCGGCCAGATAGAGGCGATAGCCTTTGGCTATCAAATTGTGTGCAAGCATCCAAACGAGAGTAGACTATGCTCGCACCAAAGGGTGACTCTAAAGTAAAATACTCAACATGACCATTAGAGGCAAACTAGTGTATTAAAACTATACACTGAATAACTATACTGAGATCTAGAACCAAGCTTCCACCTTAGAGTAAACTCCCAGTGGCAAGCCTCGCAAGCCCTCCCTTGTGCTTCACTAGCCTCTGTAGGCCAAAAAGACAACTGTAGTTAGTACCTTAACTTAACCAACAAGCAACCCATAAACTAGAATCATAAAGATTCAAATAAACTAAATACCTGCTCATAAGCCTAGATCAACAACCCTCAACGGTTGCTGGCTCAATGACGCCCAAAACTGTACAACAAAAAGTAAGGGTGTGAGAATCAAAGATTCACAGTAAGGGGTCTTCAACCTGCAAGAAAAATCCTGAGGACTCAACATATTAGAATATATGTATCCTGTGCTCTGAGCTCATAAAGCTTGAGGCTCTGATATATGTACATATAACTAGGTCCCTTGAGACCTCTCCTCATCCTAGTCCTCCTTACAGGCTGTCACTCTGTGCCTAACAAGTTCTGGCCACTAACTCACTCCTAGTAAGCCTTAGCTTACTGCCTAACCCAATAATGTAGCCTTCCCTTACTTGTTGGGCAAGTGAACATGGTGGATGCTCCTTGCTTGTGCTGTAAGAAATCCATTATATGTACTAGGCCTCCACATAGTGCCTTAAGCCCTTACACTTGACTAGGTCACTTATGTACTCTACCTCCACCCAATTAACGTACCAAGGATGTACTAGGCTTCCACTTGTACCTCAAGGCACGGATTTGCTAGGCAACAAGTCCACTAAGCCTTCATCCATGGTGCTCCCTTATCCACCATTACTTAGTTCACACTAGTGGACTGGCAATGATCATTGATGAACTCATTTACTAGGTTCTTTGGAACCTACCTTAGTGTACTCAGGATCTTGCACTAGAACCTTAAATACGAAGGCCCAACTAGGCTTTTGATGGCATTAAACCTTGCACACAACTAATGGTGCTCTATTGTGGCCAAACATCCATTCAAAACTTGCCTTCACTTTGAGTTTTTTGGGGTATTGGCAACACATCAGGGGAACTCATATGGATTGGCGACATGTCACCAAACCTTCGAAATGCCCAGAAAACTTCCTGCTTTATTGCTATGAACTCTAGGCACTTCCCAAACGTATCAAACATGTATGTATAAACTTCAAACTTCACATACATGTAGTACATGTTATAGAGACCACAACTAACCATCACAAGCCTTCCTATGATGCATTACAACATCATTCCAATCAAGACAAACACACTAGTCCACCATGATCAAACCAAACCACTAACTAATGCTATTGCCAACACTACTTGATTTCATCAAGCAAACTCTATCCAATAGCATTAATCAAGCTTGAAAACATAACTCCCTTATCTTAGTTTCAATCCACAAGCAAGAATCACTCCTCTCTTCAACCAAAAACTGAGTTCCTCAATGTCTACCTAAGTTTGAAGCAAACAAAGCCATAAAACACCAAATTACTAACTTCTAACCAAAACCCAGGCATCTAAACATCTAATAAACAAGAATTCACCAAGAACTCAAGTGTTACCTCGCATCAAAAATAGGGAATAGTGTAAAACTTGGTCCGAAGCTCCAAAAATTTGAAATCATGCTTGAAACAAGCCTTCCATTGTTACCACCCCACAAAAATGGGAGAACTAAAAGTGTCTCATAATGGCTAAAAACCATTATATTGTGTAATTCTCACCACAGTGATTGAAGTATGGGGGTAAAAGGCATGATCAACACCTCTTTAAAAGTGTTCCAAGTTGGTAACTTGGACCCCAAGAAAAGCCTAAAGGATTGCTTGTTTGTCAAGCAACCTATGGACTTTTTTGTAAGGTTTTGGAAATTCGGGTACTCAATTGCAAAACTCACAAGAAAGAGATTTGGAGAGTTATGGGAAGGATATGAATGGTATGAAAGTGCTATTAGAGGCCCAAATTTCTCATAGAATACAAGTTTGGACAAAGGAAACACTAAAGGCGATAAGGACCTAAATGTCCTAGTGTAAACCTTAAGGTGTTCAAGCTTTTGACTTAAGTCTAAGGGTGGAATTGTGGGGTTATCCCACCATGGGGAAGGCAGCCAAGACTTGATAATTAGTCAAAAATGTTGGGCACATGTGTACCAATGATTTTAAGACAAAGAAACCATAATTAGTGAGAAGGAAAATGACATAAAGCAAGGTTAAGCTCGTTAAGTTTGTTTTGGTGCCCTTAAGCTCATTTAAGGCCATTTAAGTGGCCAAATCACTTATCCCTCTCCCATTTTCGTCCTCCCCCAGTCCAAGAACACATCCATACTTCCTCCATAGCCACCATACCTTCAAACTTGCAATTGATTGAAATTGAAGGCAAAAGGAAGCAATTGGAAGCAAACTAGAGCTATTGCTTGGATACTTCAAGGATCAAGCTTGATTTTCAGCCTACCCAATTTGGTAAGGGTTCTTTCGCTGTCATGGACTGTTTTCTGCAATTTTCAAACATCCATGGAGCTAGGGCTAAGCTTGGAAGAGAGCCATGCGCTTGATGAACCAAGCTTAGTGAGGGGATTGCACTTATTGAAGGTTTTGTGACCTAGTGTGAAGTGCACAATGATGGCAGTAAAGTGAGGGTTTCTAGAGCCAAAAGTTAGTACTAACTACTGTTAAAATCCTCCTAAGGCCAAGCATTTTCTTGAGGGGGGCTGCCATACTGATTTATTTAAGTTTATTGCATGTTTTATAGACTAATCTATGCTTATTGTTGTTGCTGCATTTCATGTGTTTGTTGGTTGTGAATGGCTGCTGCATTTGGTTGCTATATCTTGTATATATGCATTGTGGTTTTTGTGTTTTAGTGTCTTTGGATGCAGGTTTTAATGATGGTTACATTTCCTATTGAATCCAAGTGCTACCCTTACTAAGTTTCTCAATGAAACTTACTTCCCTCAATTCTGTTATTTCAGGGCCAGCAGAAATATCACATTCAAACTGGCATTTTTAGTTTGATTTTTGGTCTGAAATTTCAGGTACATGAACTTCCATATGTCTAGTTATGATCTGGAAATTTGTGTGATTTTAGGAGCACATTTGGTATTTTTAATGGTGGTAGATATTGTGTTGTGCAGCAGCTGTCCAGCATCCTATTTGTGGAGTCCATTGTGTCTCAGGACCTCCTGTAACATAGGGTGCGTATTTAGCTGAGTTAAGACCATATTGTAGTGCATGTATTCATGTACATGTAGTGTATGTAAAATTAGACAAGTATGTGAACATTTGAGTAATGTTTTGGCTATGTAAGTAATGTGGTGCGAAGCTCCCTAAGTGTGAATGATGGGCTGGTTACTTGTAAATTCTGTTTTGGCCACATAAATTTGTTAAAATGAAGGGAATGTAATTACTATGTGTAATGGATAAATATGGGATAGCCTTGGAGGGCTTTCCCCTTGTGAATGAAGTGTTTGCATGGTTTGGAAAAATTGTATGTGCAGAATGGTCCAAAAGTTGCCAGAATTTTGACTCTGGACCTAAAGTTTAATATCTCCCTGTGTAGAATGAATCTTGGTATGAAAGTTTGGCCACACCTAGAGGACATCTAGTGGGTTAACTGAGCTTTGGAATTTCTTGATTTAGAGCCCTGTAACCAAAGATATGATGTTGCAAAGTTGGCTGAGTTACTGTTCATTTGGTCAGAATTTTGTTGCCAAGTTCAAAAATCCATAACATGGTCACAAAATTCCTTGGTTTGCTCTAAGTCTCTAATTGATAATGGAGCAAATAAAATAGGGGGCTATGTGGCTAGAATGATACAGTTTATTAGTGGAAGTTATAGGTGTAGTAGCTGGCCACTAGAACTTAACAAGATTGCTTAATGTGTGGAAGCCAAAACTAAGACTTGTGCTAGTGTTTTCCTTCTTTGCTGCCATGGTGTGCATGGAATGTGAATATGTGTGTGATGGTTGGAGCAATATGCATGTATTTACATAGTGCCCAAGAGGCCACTTGGGTATGCACACTAAGGGTAGTGTTCTGATGGCCTACAGAACATATTACCAATCCTGGGGGTCTAAATCCAAAGTTTTGGCATCATAACTGGACTACCCCGGAGTGGGTAACATCCATGGCTTCTATATCCTTAGTGGCTTTAATTTCCATGAAAATCTCTTCGTGTTAAGCTTAGAGTGATGGAGAATTGGTAGAGAGAAGGATGAGCTCAGGTTTAGGAAGAAAATGGCAGCCTCCCCCTCCTTTACCAACTTATAAACTCTTTTAAAACCCCAAGCCACCAAACTATTTAAACAGTTACAAATAAGTCCCCTCATTTTGGTAACTTTAATCAAACTTCGTTAAATCTTGTTTATCTGAACTAAACTTGAGTTAAAAGTAGAAGTTAGGTTTTAAAAACACATTTTCAACTATCAAGACTCAGCCCGACTCTTCAGGATGCAAAATTACCATTTTGCCCCTGAACCTCATTTGGTGCCTTAAATTTCTTGAAACTTAGTAAACTTTGCCCAACATACCTATTCTTGCTAAGTGAACTTGAAATAAGGTTCCAAATTAGCTTTCCACTAGGGCAGCCTTAACACTAGTTATGTTGTGCAGATTCTGAAATTAGTCGTCCGGGTAACCACTAAGGTTTATCATGGTAGTTAGCTCTTGTTGCAGGTATTGTAGTTGAGAATCTATACGATGCTAGCCCACGTAGGTAACTTGTTGGTTAAGTAACAGTACTAACTATAGTCTTCATTTGGTTGCAGAGCCTAGTACCACATGGACAAAGACTTTTGTGACTCACCACTGGGCTTACATCCAAGGTGGGATTTAGTTGAAGAAGTTCTCAGTTGAGGCTTGGATATATAGTACTGTTAGCTGCCTCCATTGTCTATATTTTGAGGAGTCCTAGACTCTAGTGTTGCTCTTGGGTGAGGGCACTAGTCTACTTTATGTATGAATGCTCCCACATAGTTGTTTATTTGTAGTAAACTCACATAAATGTTGATTTTGTATGATTTGGCTATTTAAACTTATTTTCTTTGGAAATGTTTTGGCCAAGTCAATGTCTTACGAAATTTTGTTAATCTAAGTCAAAGCATAAAGAGCATGCATTTTGCATATTCTAGGTTAATCCATTAGTATCACGGGATTTTAATCTGGACACATATACAACTAGCCAACTGTAACCATCGTGAGACCAGCTTTCACAGGCTTCTTGGGCAGGGGCCAAGGATGGCAATGTCAAAAGCTCTTCATATAGAGGAGGAGCATGCCATCACTCACTTGACCAGGGCATTGGAAATCAAAGTTGAACATATTGTTAAGGTCGATCATCTGAAGAAATGGAAGAAGAAGAAGAAGAAGGCAGAGAAGAAGATGGAGGCCTTGATGAAAGACATGGAGGTTTTGAAGGCCAAGAAGGCCAAGGTAGTTGAGGCAACAAAATCTTCGTTCCAAGATGGTTTCTACCTTGCTCACCATTTGATTCTCTCCCGCTTTGCCGACCTCGACGTATCCTTCCTCTAAGCTCTGGACATCCCCAAGGGACCTTCTTGGCCATGGTTGAAGATAGAGTTCCTTAACCTCCCAAAACTACCTTTGACGGATGAAGGTGATGATGCTGAGGAGAGCGATGTTGAAGGGTCCACAAACATACAGGGTAATCCATAGGGTTGCCCCCATCTTTCTTTTTTTATTCTTTTTTGTACTTCTTTCTTTGTACTTGGCTTTTGTAAATGGAATATCTTTATTCTTTGTACTTTGGCTAGCATCATTTTCTCTCCATGCTTTTTCATCTTTTCAGAGAAATGACATAACTCTTTTTGACTTAGTTACCTTATTACCACCTCACAAAAATGGGAGAATTACAAATTATGGCATAATGCTCAAAACCCATTATGTTGTATAATTCTCATCATTGTCTCTGAAGTATAAGGGTAAAAGGAATGATCAACACCTCCATAAATGTGTTCCAAGTTGGTAACTTGGCCCCTAAGAAAAGCATTAATGATTGCTAGTTTGTCAGGCAACCTATGGACTTTTTTTGTAAGGTTTTGTAAATTTGGGTATTAAATTGAAAACTTTCAATAAAGAGCTTTGGAGACTTATGAGAGGGTTATGGATGGTATAAAAGTGCTATTGGAGGATGAAATTGCTTTTGGAAGACAGTTGTGGACAAAAAAAGCATAAAGGACATTAAGGACTTAAGTGTCCTAGTGTAAGCCTTTGGTTGTTTATGCTTATGCCTTGAAGGAAGTGGAAGCATTTTGGAGTTATCCCACTCAAGAAAAGGTAGCCAAAGCAACATAAGGATGGTCAAATGTGGGCTAAGAGATTACGAATAAGATACCATAGTCTTGTAGCAAAGAAAATGACATAAAGCATGGTTAAGGCTAGTTAAGTGTGTTTTGTGCACTAATGTCTTTATAACTGGTTATCTTTATCTTTATCTCCCACATTTGGTCTCTTCTAGCAACAAAAATGTAGCCCCTTGACCTCCACACTTCCTCCATAGCCACCATACCTCCAAGCTTGAAGCTAGAAGCAATTGAAAGCAAGAAAGGGCAATTGGTAGTACCAAGACTTAAGTGCACCTAGGATCAAGCTCTAATTTTGACATACCCTCAAGATAAGTAGTTCTCCTACTTTCATGGACTATTTACTATGTTCTCAAGCATCCATGGAGCTAGGGCTAGGCTTCAAGGAGAGCCCTGAGCTTGATGAACCAAGCTTAGTGAGGGGGTGCCCCTATTGAAGGTTTTGTGACCTAGTGTGAAGTGCATAGAGATGGCAGCAAATTGAAGCATTTCTAAAGCCCAAAGTTAGTAATAACTAGTGTTAAAACTCTCATAGGACCAAGTGTATGCTTGAGGAGGCCTTACATATGTGTTTATTTCATTTTTATGGACTCACCAATGCATGTTGTTGCTGCCGCATACATATGGTTGTTCTTTGTGTTTGGCTGCTACATTTGGATGCTCTATATTTGTTATTTGTATTGTGTTTCTTATGTTTTAGTGTATTTGGATGTAGATAATACTATGGGTTACATTACCTTAAGACTACAAGTGTTCTCCTTACTACGATTCACAATGAAACTTACTCCCCTCAATTCTACCCATTTCAGGTCCAGCAGAAAGATCACATTGAAACTGACCATTGTAGTTTGATTTTTGATTTGAAGTTTTAGGTACTTGAACTTCCAAGTATCTAGTTGTGATCTGAGAATTTTTGTGATTTTAGTATCACATTTGGTATTTTTAGTGTTGGTGCTTACTGTACTATGCAGCAGCTGTCCAGCATCCTATTTCTAGAGTGCATTGTGTCTAAAGCTCTGCTGTAAGTTGGGTGCATGTTTTAGCTTAGTTAAGGCCATTATGAACTGCATGGATGCATTTACATGTAATACATCTAAATTTGAAACATGTATTGAACATTTGAGGACTGTTTTGCTATGCATGTGAATATGGTGCACAAGCTATCAAAGTGTGAATGATAGGCTGCTTGCTTGTAAATTCTATTTTTGCCACATAAAGTTGCTAGATGTAAGAGCATGTAATACTTATGTGTATTGGATATGTATGGGATAACCTTGGAGGGCTTACCCCTTGTGAATGAAGTGTTTGCACACTTATGAAATCTTGTCTGGGCAGAATGGTCATTAAGTGACCATAATTTTGACTCTGCACTCAAAGTTCTATATCTCCCTATGTAGAATGAATCTTGATATGAAATTTTTTTGACAACTAGAGAAAATCTAGGGTTTTAATTGGGATTTGGAATTTTTGAATTTGGAACACTGTAGCCAAAGATATGATGTTGCAAATTTGGCTAAGTTACTGTTCATTTGGTCAGAATCTTGTAACCAACTCAAAAAATCCGTAACTTGGTCCATAGGTGGGCTATTGATGTAAAACCAAATTCCTTGGTTTTCTTAATGAATCTAATTGATAATGAAGTAAGTAAAACTAGGGTTAAGTGGCTATATTAAAACAATTTTTTGAAAAAAGTTTGAGGTGCAATGGCTGGTCACTTACACTTAGTAAGATTGCCTAAGGTGTGGTAGCCAAGATTAAGACTTGTGCTAGTGTTTTCCTTCCTTGCTACCATGGTGTAAAATTTGAATATGTGTGCAATGGTTGGACAAATATGCATGCATTTACATAGTGTCCAAGAGGGCCACTTGGGTATGCACACTAAGGGTATTGTTTTGATGGCTTACATAATATACCAATCTTGGGAGTTTTAAACGCACAATTTTGGCACCATAATTGGACTACCTCGGAGTGAGTAACACACTTTTTTTGGCTAATTTACCATCTTCGGCTTCGCTTAGGACATTTGGTTGTGTATTGCCCTTGTTAGAAATACTATTTTCCAACCTTAACTTTTTCAAAGGTATTATTCTATCACTTTTAGAGTCTTGAGTATTTCTCTGAGTGTTTTAGAATGGAATTCAAGTAATGTTTTCAGGAAACTTACACATTCAGTTAATCTCCTTTGAGAGGGTTTCCCATAAGACTCCTAACACTTTATGAAACTTTAAAGATCACCACATTTAGTTGATCTCTTTAGAAAGGCCTCTCATAATAAGGCTGCTCCTTTGGAAATTGCTAAGTTCATAGAACTAATTGTAGAATTTTTTCAAACAATCTGAATGTCATGGGTGTTTCAACTCTTCTCCTTCAATATTTCCAAGTTTATAGACCCCTGGCTGAACTTTATCCAGGACCAAATAAGGTCCTTCCCAGTTTGGCTGAAGTACACCATGCAATGGTCTTCATCGTTCCAATTCAGCCTTCATTAGGATGAGGTCTCCTCTCTTGATCATTTTAGGTTTAACAAGTGAATTCACTGAGATGGCTCTCCTTTGCTAGAATGCTTTCCTTTTGAGTTTGGCCATTCCCCTATGCTATTCAAGCATGTCAAGTTTGGCACGTAAGCTGAGGTTATTTCCTTCTTCATTGAACACTTGTATCCTGATGGACGGTTGCACAACTTCCACAGGAATAAGAGCCTCGGTGCCGAATATGAGTGAGAAGGGTGTTTCACCGGTAACTCTTCTTGGGGTTGTTCAGTAACTCTATAGTACCCTTAGAAGTTCTCTAGGCCATCTTCCCTTGGCTTCTTTCAACCTCTTCTTCATACCATCTTTCATTCTCCTGTTAGACTCCTCAACTTGTGCATTGTTTTAAGGATGGGAGATAGAGGTGAAGTGACATGACCCCTCGTGGGCCTGCCCAGGAAGCCTGTGGGAACTTGTACCACGTTAGGCACAATTGGCTAATTGTTTACATGTGCATTAGTTAAAACCTTTATGCCTCTAGTTATTTAATCCCACTATGCAATCACGCATGATTTCATACTTTGACTTGATTAATAGAATAAAGAAATGTGCTTGAAACCTTGCCTAGGCATATTTTGATAAAAATAATTATGAAAACTATCAAAGCATTCAAAGCATTTAAGTGGAATTAACTACACATAATCAATTGTCTGCAAGCATCCAAACAATACTAGACTATGCTCGCACCCAAAGAGCGACTCTAAAGTAAATTACTCAACCTGACCACTAGAGGCAAACTACTGCATGACTATACTAAGATCTAGAACCAAGCTTCCACCTTAGAGCAAACCCCAGAGGCAAGCTTCACAAGCCCTCCCTTGTGTTTCACTAGCCTCTGTAGGCCAAAATGACAACTGTAGTTAGTACCTTAACCAACAAGCAACCCAACTAGAATCATAAAGATTCAAATAAACTAAATACCTACTCACAAGCCTAGCTCAACAACCCTCAACGGTTGCTGGCTCAGCAACACCCAAAACTATTTAACAAAAAGTAAGGGTGTGAGAATGAAAGATTCTCAGTAAGGGGTCTTCAACTTGCAAGAAAAATCCTGAGGACTCAACATATGAGAATATATGTATCCTGTACTATGATCTCATACAGCCTAAGGGTATGATATGTGTACATTGATGCCCTAGGACATCTTCACTGGAAGGCATGGTGACTTCCGGGAGGACTTCTTGTGAGAGAGAGCGTCTGGAGTTGAGGTTTCCCAGGGGAATGTGCCTAAAAAGCTCAGAGAAGAGGGTTAGGAGCTCCCCGGGGTGCTTTTCCAGGGAGGAGCCTCCGATGCCCAAGTCAGTTTCCTGAGAACGTAAGGGGGAAGCACTAAAGTTTTTAGTGGGCTTGCCTGTATTTTCTCGAGGAGGAGGGGTCAAACCATTTGCCAGGGTCTGTTCCCTGGTATTTATAGAGAAGCCCAGCCCGTTCAGATGACGACACGTGTTCCGTCGGATGTTCTCTGAGTTTCTGGGCGTAGGGGGCGAGTAGCCGATGACAGGCTCCTTGAGCCTTGAACCGAGACAGGTCGTGACAAGATCTGGATGGCGTCGGCGTGTCAAATCACCTGTTTGAGGTGACATGTAGCGTCTGTGGGCGGCATGTCAGAGGCTCCTTAAATGCTCATGCCGTACTCCCGAGGTCCATCGGGGAGATTCCCTTCTGTTTGCGATAGCTAATTCTCTACATCCGAAGGTGATCCGTTTGGTCCCCCGAGGGAGCCGGCACCATCTTTGCGATCCATGGCATTCTTGCCGAAGTTCCAAATTCGGGGTGCTTGGCATCGTTCCTTTCGAGGTCAGTGATAGTGTCTCTTTCGGGTGACGCCAAGCTTCCTGATCATACTTTCGGCAGGAAGTACGCACTGCGAGAGGAGACAGTCCTTCGGCTATCACAAGCCCCCCTCCAAAAAGCCGAAGTGGGAACTTTGGTTTGGCAGCTTTCAAAGGGAGTACTTCGGGGCCTTGGGTATAGCACTCTTGCCGAAGGTGCACCTTTTGTCCGAAGACACGGGTTGTTCAAACATAGCCCGTCTTTTGGTGTCTCCGGGGTAACCTACTTCTTTACTTTTGTAGGTCTGTGAAACGTCGCATCTCGTAACCAGGCGTGTCAGTCTGGAGCGGCGTGTCATCTGTCAGAAGGCGTGTCCCCCTTTTGGCGGGATGGCTGACATGTGGCAGCTTTTTGTTGGCTGGGGTTGCATCGGTTACAGCGGGCGTGCCTTTTTATGCTTAGTAAGCAGTTATGGCAACTCCTTGCCTTCGCGCAGCATTTATGACACCGTGTCGCTTATCTCCCCTCGGCCTATATATACTTTTGTTCCTTCGTAACCCCTTTTGCTTCTCCTTTTGCTCTCCTCTGTCTTTCAAGTGCTCCTGCCTTTTTCCTTGCTTTTCGCGGCGGTGCTGTTTAACGGGGTTTTTTTCCGGCCACCTTTCACGACGGCATTTTCAAATCCAGATTTTGGCAAATCATTTGGTGGGTTTTTTATCTCCAGAGTCCTCTGATTCTTGCTTTTTCAAGCTTTTCTGAAATTGTTTTTTGCCTTTTTCCGAAGTTGTTTTTCAGCCAATCATGCCTATCCCCGAGAGCTGGCAGCCTCTTCTTTCTCACCCTTGTTGCACCACTCCTGCAAAACTAGAGAAATGGAAGAAGAAGTTCTTCCTTCCCTCCTATGCCACTACGAGGTTGCCACGTTCTGACCAATTTAGTTTTTCAAACCGTAGTGATGAGGTTACCGTTTTCCGAGCCCAGCTGAAGGCCGGACTTCGGTACCCTCCGCCGAAGATGGTTTGCGAGTTTTGCGATTTCCATGGCATTGCCGTAAACCAACTTCCACCGAACTCGTACTGCTACTTCAACGCCTTTCTTTGTATGTGTGGCGTTTTCAAAATAGAACCCCACTTCATTCTTTTTCTGCAGTACTATAAGCTCTTCGTGGTCCCGAAGGGTGGCTTCTACTTTATGCTACCTCGGGGATCAGGGAGCAAAAAATATAAGTTCACCTTTGCCAACAAGGACAGCTGGCGAGGGTGGCAACAAAAGTTCTTTTTTCTGAAGAAGGAGGAGGCCTGGTCGCATGTTCCGACCAAATGGGCTCGGGGAAAGCTGGAGATGGACGTCGTTGACCCGAGGATATTGCTGACTCCCGAGTTGGCACCTATCTTCGCGGACTTCGACAGACGGATCCGAGCTGTCTCCGACTGGGATTCCGAGGTCCCTTCGCGCCCTCTTTACCCCTTTCCCATTAACTGGAAGTTGATGACCGAAGAGGTCCTTCGGGAGCTAAAGGTGGTAAAGGAGCACAAGACGGACCTCGAGATGCCGGCTCCTGCCATTGCCGGGAAAGACTCCTGGCTGGTGAAGCTTCTTCGGAAGGAAGAGTCTTACGAAAGTTTTTATGAAAGTAAGTTATCTCCAAATCCCCTTTCTATATTTTCACCCTGGACTCACACTGATGTCTTCTTTCCTTTTCAGAGATGGGCGACGACACTACTGCCTTCTACAAATCGCTTTTCCTCGGGCAATCCGAGAAAGGTGAGCAGACGAAGAAGGCCGTCTCCCGAAGACGGAAAACGTCTGGGGCTGGGCCATCTGCGGCCAAACGGGCGAAGAAGGATGCGCCCCCTCCTCTCCCAGAGATTCCCGAGGAGGTGGGCGAAGAGCCCGAGGCTGCTGTTGTCCCGCCGGCCGAGGTCGTTGCTGACCTCACTGCTCAGAGTCCCACTCCTTCGGTGACTCTTCTGGATGCTTTGGTAGAGGCCCCTTCTGCCGAAGAGCGACGTAAAAGCAAGGGCAAGGGGATTTCTACCGAGGAGGCTCGGGCTTCCGACGACGACGTCGCTGAGGTGCCAGCAGGTTTGTTTTTCTATCAAACTGTGGTGCCTTCTTTTTTGTGGGTTTTGAGATTTTCTTGCCTTGACCAATTTTTTGTTTTTGCCATGTAGGGGAGATATCATCTCCGGGTTTGGTGGCCTAGCACGCCCGAAAGTGGGCCCTTCGGGATGCCCATATCCCGAAGGGGAAGGTCCCGAAGGAGCCTTTCTGGACGTTTACGGAGGACATGAATTTGTACTCCGGAGACTGCCAGCAAATGGCTAAGGAGATCTCAAATGGGGTGCTTACTGAGGCCTCCTTCAAGGCCATCGCGGAGGCTCACCCTGACGATGACTCCCTTGCCGCGAAGGTCTCTGAGCACGCTGCCCAGGTACGCCTCTCGCCTTTGTGTTTTTCCTTTTGATTTCCTCTAAATGTCTGCCTCTTCTTCTTTGCCTTACTAACTTTGTCTTTGTTTCTCTGCAGCTGCTGGGGTACGCCGGTTTCCTCAGAGTTCGGGTGGCGAGGCAGGCGCTGTTCCGAGCCTCGGCCTTAGGCACCATCGACCAATATAAGGCCCAGTGCTCGGAACTGGCCACACAGAACGCGCAGCTGGCTCAAGCTGCAGAAAAGGAGGTTGCTGCCGTTCGGGAGGAGTTCCTGAAGGAAAAGGAAGAACTTTTGAAGGACTCCTCCCAGAAGATTTCTGACCTCGGCTCCCAGGTGGCAGAGCTGATTTCGGCGAACGAGGCAGTTCAAAAGGAGAAGTCGGAATCTGAGGCTCTCCTGGCGAAGGTGCTTGAAGAGAAAGCCACGCTTCAGGCCGAGGTCGAGTATTTAAAGAAGGAGCCGGAGAAGAAGAAGATGAAGGCGCTGAAGAAGAAGGTCGCGGATCTGAAGGAGGACCTTGAATACCTCGGTGTCGAGAAGGACAAATCTGACCAGATGACCAAAGTTGGTTTTCAGGACGGGTTTTGCCTCGTTCGGTATCAAGTTCTTCAAAGGTTCCCAGACATGGACCTTTCTTGTTTGGAGGCTCTGAACATTCCCGAGGGGCCTCGGTGGTCTTGGTCCAAGATTGAGCATCTGAACCTGCCCCCTTCGCTTCCGGCGCGGAAGGTTGTGGAGAAGGACGCAGGAGCTGGTCGCTCCCGGGATGCCGAGAATCCTTAGTTTGTTCTAGGGCCCTTTGCCTTATTTTCCTTCTCTTTTGTACTTCTTCTTCTGGCAATCTTCCTTCTTTGTAAGCAAATTTATCTTAATAAAAGACTTTTTTAGAAACTTTGGCTAAGTATTTTTGCGAGATTTTTCGTTTCCCTTTGTCCCGAACTCATTCACTCAAGAGACTTCGGAAAACCTTATCTGCGCTTAGCATGGCGACCTTCTTCGTGAAATCTTGACTTGTACAACTTATGCCCAAGAATTTTGGCTAAGTCTTTTGCCAGGTTTTCTCCATTGTCCCGAACACGTTTGCTCAAGAGACTTCGGAAAACCTTATCTGGTCGGCCACTTTTGCGGAATTTTGCACCTCTTATGCTTAAGACTTTTTGGCTAAGAAACTTTCATACTTAGAGAATTTTTCTAACTTGTACAGCACAATCTTCTTCGCCGAGATCCTAAGTATAGAATTTTCTCAAGGAGTCCGAATGCCACGTATTTTTTAATTCTATACCTTCGGAATCGCCGAGCTTGTACACCCCTTTTCGTACTTCGGCAAGGATCAGATAAGGACCTTCCCAGTTTGCGCGAAATACCCCGTGGGATGGCCTACGAGGTGCAAATTCAGCTTTTCGGAGAACGAGGTCTCCTTTCTTTATTCCTTTTGGCCTGGCACGCAAGTTTATAGTCGTGGCCACTCTCTGCTGAAAAGCTTTTCTTATCAGCTCCGCTATTTCTCTGTGTTCGCTGATGAGGTCGAGCATGGTTCTTAGGCCGAGGTCATTTCTACTTTCATCAAAAACTTGTACTCGGATTGATGGTTGCACTACCTCGATTGGGATGATGGCCTCTGTACCGAAGACGAGTGAAAAAGGCGTTTCCCCTGTTGCTCTTCGGGGTGTTGTTCGGTAGCTCCACAGTACACTTTGGAGCTCTCCTGGCCATTTCCCTTTTGCTTCCCCCAGCCTCTTTTTCAGACCATCTTTTATGGTCATGTTAGATACTTCTACCTGCCTATTGCTTTGAGGGTGAGCTACTGGGGCGAAGTGCATTTTTGTTCCGAGGTCACTGATAAATTCCTGGAACCCTTTGTCTATAAATTGGGATCCATTATCAGCTACTAGTACCCTTGGTATGCCAAATCTGCATACGATGTTCTTCCATACGAACTTCTGCACTTCTTTTGCCGAGATAGTAGCCAACGGTTCCGCCTCGACCCATTTGGAGAAATAGTCTACTGCTACTACACAGAATTTCACGCCTCCAGGCGCTGTTGGGAGTGGTCCTATGAGGTCTATGCCCCAGACTGCGAAGGGCCAGGGATAGTCAGCCGAAGTCACCATTTCCGAGGGTGTCCTCTGGATATTTGCGTGTTTTTGGCAGTTACCACATTTTCGGACGAACTGCCTAGCGTCCTTTCTCAGGGTAGGCCAAAAGTATCCTTGGCGCAGTATTACTGCCGCCAGGGCGTCGGTCCCAATGTGTGAACCACAAGCGCCTTCGTGGACTTCTTCGAGGATCATTTCAGTATCCTCTTCGCCAACACACCTCTGTAAAGGATTTGCATATCCCTGCCGATACAGTTCTTCGCCTATTAGGAAGAATCGCCCGGAGCGTCTTCACACTTTTGCAGCCTCGATGGGGTCTTCGGGGAGCGCGTTGTTCGCAAGATACCTTTTTATCGGGTCTTTCCAGCCTTTTTCCGAAGTTACTATGCTCAGTACTTCAATGCTCGGGCGGCTTAGTACCTCGGTGTATGATTTTGACTTCGACAAGTAGTCTACTTCCGCATTATCCCATCGAGGTATGTTTTCGATCCGTATGGTGTCGAACTCTCGAATGAGCTTTGTCACCAGTTCGTGATATTTTGCCAAGATTGGGTTCTTCGCCCCATAGTCTCCTACCGTTTGCCGAACTACTAGCTGGGAATCGCTGTGGGCTTTTAGATTTCGCACACCAATTCTTCTGGCTAGGTGCAATCCTGCTATGAGGGCTTCATACTCAGCCACATTGTTGGTGATGTTAAAGCTGAACTTAATAGCCTTCATTACTTCAAGGCCTTCGGGACCTCTGATAATTACCCCAGCTCCCTGGTGTTCGGACCCCGAGGCTCCGTCGATGTACAAAGTCCACTCTGGCTCACCTTCGCTTGGATCTGGATGGCTATCTTCTGTGGTGGGCACTTCAGCAATGAAGTCTGCCAGAGCTTGAGCTTTTATGGCCTTTCGAGGTTCATAAGTGATGTCGTGTTCGCCAAGCTCTATGCACCATTTGGAAAGCCTTCCCGAATGATCAACTTTTCTCATGACATCGCGTAGAGGTAGACTGCTTCGGACGATGATAGGGTGAGCCTGAAAATATGGTCGCAGCCTTCTTCCTGCTAGCACCAAGGCATATATAGCTTTTTGCAACAGAGGGTACCTGACTTCGGCGCCATGCAGGGACTTGCTTACGTAGTAGACTGGCCATTGCTTCGCCCCCTCTTCTTTCACAAGGACCGAGCTTACGGCCTTTTCTGTGACGGTGAGGTATAACACGAGGGGCTCTCCCTCGCGAGGTTGCCGCAAAGTGGGCAGACCGGCTAAGTAGATTTTGAGTTCCTCCCAGGCCTTTTGGCAGTCTTCACCCTAAGGATGGTCATTACTCCCGAGGTTGTCCTCCTTTTTTGCTGCCTTAGTGAGGACTTTGAAGAATGGTCGACACCGGTCTCCATATCTGGAAATAAACCTGCTGAGGGAGGTTATCCTTCCGGTGAGCCTCTGCACATCTTTTATTGTGGCAGGAGTTCGGAACTCGAGTAGAGCCTTAATTTTTTCTGGGTTGGCATCAATGCCTCTTTCTGATACCATGTACCCAAGGAACTTTCCCGAGGTCACTCCGAAGATGCACTTTTCGGGATTAAGGCGGATCCCGAAGGCTCTGAGCTGGTGGAAAGTTTCCTTTAGATCTGCGACGTGGTCGCCAGGCAGTTTGCTTTTGACTATCATGTCGTCCACATATACTTCCATGTTTCTCCCTATTTGGTCGTTGAAGACCTTGCTCATCAACCTCTGGTAAGTGGCTCCTGCGTTTTTGAGCCCGAAGGGCATCCTGATGTAGCAGTATGTTCCTCCCTCGGTGATGAAGGCGGTTTTTTCTTCATCTTCAGGGTCCATCCTTATTTGATGATACCCACTGAAGGCGTCTAAGAAAGTTAGGAGCCCGTATTCGGCAGTTGAGTCTACCAATTGGTCTATCGGTGGGAGAGGGTATGAATCTTTCGGGCAAGCATCGTTCAAGTTTCTGAAGTCGATGCACATCCGGAGTTTGCTGCTTCCTTCTTTTGTGGCAACTACCACATTGCTTAACCATTCAGGGTACTTGACCTCCCTGATGACATCGGCTTCTAACAGTCGTTGGACTTCGGTTTTGACAAAGTTACTTTTATGAACTGAGATGCCTCGCTTCTTTTGCCGGACAGGCTTTGCTTCCGGACTTACTTTGAGGCTATGTTGAATTATGTCAGGGTTTACCCCTGGCATGTCTTTCGGCGAGTAGGCAAACAGATCTTTATTTGTCAGTAGAAAAGATGCAAGTTTTTCCTTGTCACCTTTGGCCAAGTTTTTCCCTATTCGGGTATTTTGGCCTGGGACAAGTTCTACTTCTTCCATTTCCGCCTTCGCGGGATTCTCTGCCTCGCCCTTTTTTGGCGCTTTTGCTTCCACAGCTTGCGCGAAGTTGTTTGTTGGAGCCTTTCGTGTTTTGACGAACACCTTCCTTACTTCGCCTTGATCTATGAAGATTTCCGCATCTCCATCCTTGGCGGCGAAAGTGACGGTTAAGTACTTGACATCAGGGCGAATGTGCAGGTTTCCCTGTGTCTGTCTTCCAAGGATGGCGTTGTATGATGAAGGGACATCCATAACGATGAACCTTGCCATTGTGGAGGCGTACAACTCTGCTGTCCCAATCACCGAAGTCCCTTTCAGCATCAAAGGGAGATCGATCCATCCGAGGACGGGCAGTTCGGACGGACCTACCCCGAAGGTAGGCGAGGTGACGGGCTTGAGGTTGCTGCTAGATACACCCAACCTCGGCAGCAAGTGTGAAAACAGGACATCGTCATTTGATCCGTCGTCAAGCAGCACTCTCTTGACGTCCCAGTTTCCTATTCTCGCCATGATCAATATTTCCTATTCTCGCCATGATCAATAATGGGTCGTCATGGGGAAAAATGACGGTGGAACCATCCTTTCGGGCCAGCTTTTTTGTTGGACTTTGATACTCCATGACTGCTATTTCTCTGGCCTTCCTCTTTCTTTCCGAGGATGGCAGTCCCGTTGTAATTGTTTGTATGATTCCCGCTGGAGGTGGGGGGCGCCTTTTCGGACTTCGGTTTCTCCGCCTGTTGGAGTCATAGTCCTCATCTTCTGCCTTTCCTTCCTCCTATTTTCTCCCTTTCGGGGAAGGCATGTGCAGATAACGCCGAAGTTGGCCCTGTTTTATCAGCGACTCTATATACTTTTTCAATTGGAAGCAGTCTTCGGTGTCGTGGCCGTGGTCGCGATGAAACTGGCAGAACTTCTTCATATTCTTTCTGTTGTCGGCGGTCATGGCCCGTGGCCGCTGAACCTGAGTTCCCTGCCTTTCCATTGTCATGAGGATGTTGGTCCTTGTGGTGTTTAGGGCTGTGAAAATGGGGAGTTTCCTTCCTCTCGTTCTCCATGGTCGGCCTGCCTGTTCGGTGGGATACCGGGTTTGCTGGTTGGACCCTTCGGCCCGGGTGTGATCGGACTTCGGTCCGCCCATTCTCAGTTCTTCGGCTGTCATGTGCTATTCGGCCCTTCGGTAAAATTCGCCCAGCGTGTCCGGGGGGTCCTTGGAGAATTTCGTAAAACAGCTGTGAGTCCCTCCGAAGGCCCCGTGTCATTGCGAGGATGCGTACTTCGGGCCGAAAGTCTGGAACACTCAAGGACTCTCTGTTAAATCTCTCGACATAGTCGCGGATGGTCTCTCCAATTCTTTGTGCTATGTCGAACATCTGAACCGGTATCTTCACCGTTGGCCGACTTCCGATAAACTGCTGCGTGAAGGCTGTGGATAACTCCTGGAACTCCGTGATGGTTCCTGGGGCCAATGAATTATACCAGGCTGTTGCTGGCCCAGTGAGAGTGACCTCGAAACATTTGCACAAGGTAGCGTCGTCGGCACCGTGCATCATCATGCTGCGTCTGTAATTGGTCAGATGGGCCTGTGGATTAGTACGGCCATCATAAGTTTCCAGCCGAGGTACTCTGAAGTCACCTGGCATGGCTGCCTCAACTATATTTTGGGTGAATGGGAACTCATCCCCACAAAAGGTTCCAGACAGCCTAGCCCAGACGGGTTTGCGGGCCACCTGTTTCTCCACTCTGTCCAACCTCACCAATATCTTCTCCATAAGGATCGTGGCCCTAGGTTCTTCTTCTGGGAGGGGAGATTGTCGGTGCCTCTTTGGAGAGTGAGTTCGGCGCTGAGGGGATGGGGACCTCGCCTCAGGTGACTGGCTCCTCCTGTGTGTGATTTTGAGTCGTCTTGACCCTACTTGTCCTGCGAGCCGTGCCCCGAGGGGCATGTTTTCCATTGAAGACTCCTCTCGTGGGTCTCCGCATCCCGAACTACGATGGGTTGGTTTGGGACTTTTTTCCCGAGGGTGTGCTGGCGAAGGAGGCCTTTGGGCTTGAGCTTGTTGCGGCCACCTTCGGTCTATCTATTGTGTCATTTCAGCCATAACAGAACGTTGAAAGTCGCGCAGAAAGCTCATGGTTATGACCAGAGGACGCTCTTCCTCAGGCGTGGAAGTCCCTGGGGGGGCTTGCTCAGTGGCCAGTTGGACTTCAGGCGCGGACGGGGACCTCGGGAGTCCCTTGTCCTTAGAACGCCGAGTCTCAACGATGGCGACCCGAGGATGGGTTCCCACAGACGGCGCCAAATGATGCCCTGAGACATCTTCACTGGAAGGCATGGTGACTTCCGGGAGGACTTCCTGTGAGGGAGAGCGTCTGGAGTTGAGGTTTCCCAGGGGAATGTGCCTGAAAAGCTCAGAGAAGAGGGTTA